>CAJQUW010007472.1:0-72500 GCA_907163375.1 Prostheceraeus crozeri | reverse complement strand
GCACGGAAGTTACAGTGACACACATCGTATGCCAAATGACATCAGATTCCTGACCAAAGACACAACTTATAGTACATTAAATTTTCATAATATGTAAAAGTATAGAATGTGATGCATGGCATGCATCAGGGAACCATAGATGACGAGCTATGCCAAGGAACGTCGGTCGTAGGTGAAAGTACCGCCGCCATCATCAATGGGATAATTTGACAGACCGAAAGGGCTCGTACTTTATTGAATATGATAAAATTTTATCATGGAAAACTGTACTTCCCTCATAAACGAAAATACATTTCATTTCATCACATCAATGATGGGTGGTCTCCGTGGCACAGTGGTTAAGTGCTTGGCCTAGCGATCTCATGGTCCAGAGGTCGAGCCCCAACAGTGTCACTGGAAGTCGGCAGGAAGGACATCCAGGCTGAAGGTGCAACAGCACCGTACAAGCCACAGTATGAGGAGTAGTGACGTCAAGGCAATGAAATCGTGAAAGAAATAAAAGCGGATATCCTTTCATCATTACCCTTTCAGAATGGATAAATAATCAGGATGAGTTATCCCTGATTGTGATGAAATATGTCCCTTTCATGCGTGGCATAAAGTTAATTCATTAGTGGCGAGAAATTGAAGTCGTTTCACCCAATTTTACCCTAACAGCAATTTCCACGTGATTAGACTTCAATACTTCGTAAAACAAGCAACAATACTATCCAATCGAATGAGCAAGTCATCTAGGATCAAACATCTTTAGTAAATATATCAAGTTTAAAACTCTACTTAAGATACGAGTCTTCATCTCCACAATGTTTGATACTTCCCATATTCTGTCAGCGTCATCTGACAGCATTGCAATTTCACTGCCGGCTGCATTTCACTGCATATAAAATCTATTCATGGCACAATGATCATGCGAGACCTCCCCAACTGCTGGAAACAACTCCCATCTTCGCTAACCTATGTACTGAGGAGGAGTCACACCCAAACCCAAGCTCACGTCGTCGCGTATCCTCAACAAATCTTCTCAATGCAATGCACATTCGGTTAATGGATTGCGAAATACGCCAAACATGAACTAATCAGGAAATGACTAATGCCACCAATTCGTCTTTCACTATTGAAATTGCAGAAATTTACTTCCATTAGACGAATAAAAATGATATCAGCGATTGCGGAGAATAAGAATGAGATTGACGAGGGACTCTTTAACATGAGACGATTTCTTTGAAACAAAAGGTAGTGGAATTGATGAGAAGTGGCTCGACAATCAATGCCTACCAGTCTACGAAAAATGGATTGTGGAAGTTTTGTATTGCTTCTTATCAAGATCTCGCAACTTTCAATCACAGAAAGACTACTCCATGACTCAGATGGTGGATCAGTTAACACGATTTCATGATACGTCTTTTATACAAACGTTGACTAATTAAAAGTTGCACCGCGAATCGAGAGTGATGCAACCGATTTCTCCCAAACTGACATCATTTCCTCCATGTATGAGTTGTATGAATCATAGATATCAAACCCCGTGACCAATGATTTCTGAAAGCGTCTCTAAACTATCGACAGGAAGAATTTCATTGTCTAATTGGTCTGTCGGTTTGTCATAGACTCATAATGCTCAATTTCTACCCAATATTGCTGCATTTAGACAGAAATCCATGACATAGGTGGGAAACATTCTTTGTCAACTTACCCGAATGTTCTCCCTCTGTCTGCTGTGGTATCTATGTAGCTAATTTCATGATTCACTTTCAGTTGCTATTATGATGGAGAGAATGGACTTCTATGACATAAAATGATCAACTAGAGCACGCCTTTAAATGTTTTCTCTTTAAATATCGCAATCCAAGAACTTTTCTGCTTGGACATCAGCAGTTCAGACGGATCTTCTAATCTTTGAAATGTTCATCTTACCGTTAAGTATCAGGGAACAAAGTTAAAGGATCTCTATGTTTGAAACTCATTCATTTTTGGATGTAATTGTTGAATTGTTGAGGTAGAGTTTCTGCAAACATAGAAATCGGTTCAGTGTGCTGCATCACACTTGCAAAGAAGTCGCACTTGCCATACTCGTCAGTCTCACAACTGTGGATGCAAGTGAATTAGAACACGCTGGGCTGTGACTTCTTACACTGCTACTGTGCCACAGTTTCACATGTCATTGAACTAAGGATGCCCCCAGAACAGTAGTCTGACCACTTCTGTAAGAGCGCTTGTAATAGAACAAATCAGGGCACAGTTCGGAAGAAGCCTTGGTTTCAGCATCGTTAGGATGATCATATTACAAAACTTGAATATTTGTTCTATATGCCTATTGTATCTTCAATGATAAGACAATCGACATTGCATAAATGAGCATCTGTCAGGCATAATTGTCTATCTTATCTTTATGCCGTTGTGTGAGGAATCAGAGAATCGTGATTCGTGAAGAGACAATGTCAAGATTCACTAATTTGCATCGGTAATTTACCAAAGAAATAACAACGCAATCGAAAAATGAATATTCAACTTCAACACTTTTCCTTGCAAACTTGGAAATTGACGACATCACGGCTGTGTGTCCTGGCGAGTACATCATGAAATGTATTAGGTACGTGCAACTTGTATGCTAAATGTGAAAGAAAATGCACGAGGACCACACCTGAGCAATCCCTATTTCAAATGTCAACAACATCGGTATGCTACTATATTCGAGTTTCACATAACGAAGACATTAGAATACTAAACAAATCATTTGCATCACAGAACTGACCAGGCATCCTTATGTGTAAAAGAAACAAAATGAATGGAAACATAAAGACATTGAAAGTTTGAAAGATCTTAGCAGCTGTGTCCTCCCCGATGTATTGGGTCTCATCAGTCGTAAATCAGTTTTAGAACTTTTAGATGCCTATGGATGTAGACAGGTGAATGCATTACCGTTAAATTGACCTAGAAGGAGATACGAGCATGCCGGCTACTGAATAATGTAATGCAATGAAATAAAAGGAATTTCCTTACTTTCCTTATGTTCTATAATATTCTGCTTTTATACTACGAAAACATTGAAATTCTTAATTAGAAACGCCGTCCTCGGATTACCTTTAATTGATCGCGCAAAGTGTCCAAGAAAGTGATAGTTATCGCACTCCAGGATTCGTTGAGACCGAAACTCGAGACGAAACCTCGGATGCGATAACCATCTTATTGCTTGAAAGCGGGGCGGAGACGAAATGCACGTCTTCATCGCGCTGTCATACTTTGATGCTTTCATCAACCATGTAGCAAATTATTTGCAGATAACACTTCAATCTATTCATCTTATCATTACTGCCGTTCATGAGGAAAAAGAATTATCCGATAGAGCGCTAAGTTAGCGTCTACATGGCGTAAACCTTCATGAAATGACGCCATGTCAGTTAGACTGAGTGTCACAGTAGAACTTCTTGGACTATTTCGGTAGACAATTGCCATTGATAATAATTCGAATTGTATGGCTTGTCGAATGTTTCATTATAGAAATCTCAAGGTGAGCGCTATCTTAGCGTCATCATAGCGTTGATCATAGAAATTGATAACAATGAAATCTCTAGAATGGAAGTAAAGCTTCATGCAATGCACAATAGTGGCACATAAATCGCACGCATTTTCACTTAGATACACTTGTCAACGGCTGTATCAGTCACGTGTGCAATTCTAAGCTTTTAATTGGTTCTTCATGCCCCAACTTAGTTCCCCCGGATGTGCCGCGACCTTGAGTCAATTTCCATTCTAGTCAACTTCAGATAAACAGTTTACTTCTATGGCGTTGATCATCGAAATATTTAGCGTTCCAGAATAACTCCATACTAAACCAATGTAAATATCAATTGTTCTATTTCTATGTTCTGAAATGAACGAAGGTCTGCACGCAGCGAATACATTGCATACAACCACAGTGCGATAAGACATTTCAGCAGCTATGTAGCTATGTATTTATTGCACGATGAGGAACATTGATCGTCCGTCGAGAAATAAGGAATTTTACAAAACTTCAGACATGCTTTCCTGTCAATTAGCTTAATTTTTCTACTTACTCATGCCGAGAGATTCCAAATCCAAAATTTAAGCTTTTTCTAGATTTACGGAATTGCAAAACACATGTGAATAGTGACCAGGTAAGGACTTGAGTCAGGTGGTTCAGAGCTATCTTGAGGGGTTCTCAGCGTCCGAAATAATTGAACCAATGAAGACCGTTCAAATTGAAAAAATGACCTTTTAAGTATCTGCTAGAAATAGGTGTCGGATGACTAAGATAAACACAGAACGTTTTTTCATGCGCCTGCTACCTTTTTAAAAAATGATCGGAGGGCCCAACATTATCGAGAAAACTTTTGCGCAATGATCTGAATTCTTCGAATCTGAAGGAGTCGTGGCGATCGGAGCATTTTGAAAGGAATTCAGAGCAATCCGCAATCGACGCACGACATTTTTTCTATCTCTGTAAGGTATTAAAAATTTCTTTTTGCCCACTTATTAAGTTCCTGCATGTGCCATCTGTTTGAATCAGTTTGCACTTCTAGCAAAGTGATACGATTAAACAATCTAATTCTGTGAAGATGAACGATAGATCCTGATCAGATGTCGTATAAGAACGTCTTAAGGCAATGTTGGTAGTTTGATTGATTGCATTAGGGAAGTTAAGCGGCGCTAAGTCATACACACTCGTTTAATGTGAGGGTAAGAGATTTCTCAAACAAACTGTATTAGTTAATGTCTCTGATGTGACCTTTTGGCGCGTAGGTGTGATGAGTCATGTAGCATCTCCTCTACTAAATCACCGAGTAAAGAACGCATAGTCTGCTTCACTTTCTCAACTAGTTACAAAGCTTTGCATGCAGAAATGATGCAAAAACTGCTCATTGACAAATGAATGAATGCACCAACTATATGCACGAGAATAAATAATTTGTTTGTATTATATTGCGGGTCTAGTTATAGGCCGGAGTCCGGAGTCCTAACAAATGATAGGACTCCGATTCCGCATCCCTGCTTTGTGGATGAATGACCATGTTAATGTCAACTTCATATTCGATTTGCCAATGCTCTACAAGTCATTTAAATTGATTAAGATGTGCAATTTTGTATGAAATTTACAAAGCGCTCTCGGGTTTCAAAATTTACATTTCTTTAATCAAGTCAAATGTTTGATATTTCCATGAACTACTTTGTTGAGGTTGGATTGGTGGCCGGCCATCAGAAATACGCAGAAGCCAAAAGTCACAAAATTTAGAGCCGTAGCTATTGCAGTTTTGAAGCAATATCAAAAATATGTGAACCTGTGCGGGGGCTCCAGATACACGTAGCTACCCTACCAGGCAATATAGAGTTATCGAAATTGACAAAAATGTTTCAACTATCATTGATGCCAATGCTAGGCTACAAATGATCAGAGTATTTTCACAGAATGTTGTTCTGTCTGTCCAAATAGATCATGATTTTCTTATTATTTTATTCTTCAAAAACTCACCATATGAAGTCCGTGCAATGACCACAGAAGGTTGGCTGCTTGAAGAATCTTGCAACAAATTTGTGATTTTTGATTTCATGAACATTCTTCTGCCTTAACGCTCCGCGCCTTGCAAATCCTTTCACCGCAGCTTCCCCGTTGTCAAAATCAGTCTGAGGCATAATGAGGGCAGTCTACATACACATCAACGCGAAGCCCTCGTCTGCAAGGAGAAAGGGAACATTTAGATTCACAAGTTTACATGTAAATACGGCTATGAATATCAACAATTGCTTGAGATGCGCAAATTGCACATTGAGTTAATTTCTACAGGCATTCATCAAACATTACTTTTAAGAACACAACACTGATATCTCGTCTAATGTTAAGGCACCAGCAATATCCGATAAATGCTGCTTTTTGAACACACAACGTAGCAATCCAGCGTCCGCGTCTACAGATCTGCGTCTGCTTAGCGTCCGCAGATTTTGACAGTATATCAGATATTGGATTGTTATTGTTATATCCTTGGTAGTCAAGTATGATCTCTATGGTGTTTTATGCAATCGAGTGAGTGTCAATTCCAGACATAGAAGTAGATAATAGTTAGACTTTCTATGGTATCGTTAATGTCTATGAATCCAGGTCTAATATCTTTGATTTTGAATTTCTGTTTTTATAATCTGTATTCTTGGCTATTTTGACATAACTCCGGGAGATGTTAACACCTCTGGCTTTAGTGTTGACTGGAAAAGATATAACACAGTCAAGACAAAGATATAACAATATAGAAGAAAAAAAGCAGCGGTTACGGACTAGAATTCTTGTGCATGCGTCAAGGGGTAGACCTCAGAGGTCAACTTCAATGCTATCTTTACTTAAAAGGATTACAGAACACGAACGATTCTGATAATAATGTGTATACTTCCGATGTGAATAAACATTGTGCAAACGCGACTGACTCACAAGCAATAATCACTACGATAAATAATAATCAATAAAAGAATTCTTTGCATTGTGTGAGGTTAAGTAAGTCACAGATCACCCACAAAGGATTTCATTCGTAAGTTGCGATGCATTCATCATAAAACAGCTATGTAGACGGCAGAAATGTGCAGTCAGATTGTGACACTAGTAGGTCATGAGGTAGATACTGCCGAGTGATAAAGCTTGCAAGTTAATACACTTCGTCCATCATGGTGTGAAAGTCATTACTTTTTAGTGTTGACTACAAAGAACACAGTTTTCTATTGTCCATCTTTGACATGCCAATAGGCAGCGTATCCCACATCTGAGCGCATTATTCACACAGATCTTAATCGAAGAAAAATCACTTGAGAACAGTCTTATGATCCGTCAAGCGTTTCCCAGTTTTTGCCAGTTCTTCCAATCTGCTCTGGTAAAAGCTAGTTTTTCTCAGATAATTGCCAACCCTGGTTCTGTAAATAAATTGCATTTGTGTTTTTAGAGGACATCTTTCTCTACACATTCGTAGAGAGTGAAGACATCTTAAAAAACTCCCTTGAATTGATAGATGCAATCATACTTCACATTATCAAATCATTATGAAATAGTTGACGGCTTGGTGCGAGAGGATCATGTAATTATGAACAGAAGTAACTTCCTGATGTTTAGACCGATTCTTGTCGCTGAATGCAACAACGTTTCGATGCACTACATCCAGCGCTCAGGAAAGGAGAATTTATGAACTTTTATGCACTAGACGTCTCTTTTACTGAGCACCTGAGTCAAATGCAGTGCATCGAAATTCTGCGGCTTACGGATGCCCGTACTTTTACCGACACTTCTATTGAAATAATTGATCTGAACACCAGGGAGTTGTTTTCTGATGTGCTTAATTTCATGAACTACGAAATGTGCATTAATAAGATTACGGATTGTTTCATAAAAAATGGATCACCCTTAAACATCTCCTTAACTTCAACTTTGTCGAACTCCGCCAAACTTGAACGAATTTCTCTGAAATTTGGAAGATATGTCAGTTGTGCTTACTTATATCATTGTTGGAAATTTCAAGCATGAATATTGAGTTGTTTTCCTGTTATAGATAAAAAAGTAGTAGATGATTTGATCTTCATTTAGCAATGTTACACAAAATCATATCTCACTCTTATCAAATTACATTTGTTTCCTTTGTTATGTAATATGTTGTTCTACAAGCCAAAAGCTATCAAGCAAAACAAAAATAAAGAAAATCGGTCAATCAGAGCCAGTATAGCACCATTATTCATCAACAATAATGTAACTGCTTCATGTGATTAACTGGACTTCATGTTCCATAACTTCCTGACTTCGTTGCGGTGGTGTTGGCAGCACTCCTGATTGCTTTCAGCAAGAAATCTATCTCTTAACGGTTGAAAACAATACAAAGCACAAATGAACAATAACGAGATCGCATTCACAAAAGGCAAAGTGTCAGCCTTGCTAGAACTTGGGTTTTCTTTGCGAGCTACAAGCAAGCGACTAAATGTCCCTTACACAAATGTGCATCGATGGCATAATGATGATTTTCGACTCTGTCGTCATCCAAACGTAGAGACCGCCTAATTTTGAGATTTGTTAAAGTTGATCCAAGTCTCTCGTTAACTGAGATGGCTGCACTAGACTCGTCTATTTCTAAGTCCACTATTCGTAGAAGACTTATTGAGTCGAATTTCAAGAGCTGTATCAGATCGAATTATCACATAGAAAAAGACGTCTTCACTGGCGAAATCAATCGGATCGGGTTGTGGAAATTCCGAATTTACATCGTCCCCGGGTACAAGGTGGTGCGACTCTACTGATTTGGGCTGGCATTACCAATGGCCGCTCTGAACTTCACATACAGCAAGGAACCATGAATTCTGAACGCTATGTGAATGTTTTACGAATGAACATTGGCCAAATGACAGATCAACTTGGTGATCCATCGACTTGGTTATTTATGGATGATAATGCTACGTGTCACAGGAGTAGTAGAGTCAACTTATGCAAGTCTCAATTAGGGCTTAGGACATTATCTTGGCCAGCTCGTTCTCCTGATCTGAATCCCATAGAAAATGTATGGAGTATTCTAAAACGTAACGTTCGTCGTTCACTGCTACCTACAGATGGCGTATCACAACTTACGTCACTGTTAAAAAGAGAGTGGAGAAAGTTGGATCAGTCAAAAATCAACGATATCATCGAATCAATGCCTAGACGAATTGGTAATGTCATTGACAATAAGGGTAGGGCCACAAAATATTAGCTTCTTAAGAACCGTTACTGTATCATAGCTTATCAGATTATATAAGGACATTTAAATATATTAGGGACATGAAATAACATGAAAAATGCTTTCTGTATCATACTTATGGTTTATTTAGTCAAATTTTAGGGTGATCTACTTTTTATGAAACGGACTGTAGAAGTCTAAAATCACCCTCATATTAGAGTATTGATAATATCAAAAGGGCCTTTCATACCAGGGCCGCGGGGCTTAGAGTATCTTCACGTGGACATTAAGTGCCATTCAGAAGCATGCAGGATCCTACGAAACTGTTCACACCCCGTCATTTGGTCCCTGTCATTTGGTCGCGCCCCCGCATTGCCCATTGTGAACAGACCTTAAGATTCTTCGTATTTATGAAATTTAATACGTCATTCTCAATCAGTTTTGAGAAATCAAAGACCAATGATCAGCAGGTTAGATTTTAAGAATCCGGTCATTAAAGTTTGGTTCCCAGGACCCTGTAATGTAACAGAAGAGCGGGGTCTAAAATTCAAGAGAATAAAAAAAGAAGAAGAATTTAACGAGACAGTGATGAAGAAATCAACAGCTGAGCAGGTTGAAGACTCATTACATCCTAATCTTATTGCCAACGGATAGTTCGCGAAATGTTGTGACCGGAAACTGTCGACAAAGAAGATGTACTAGATGCAACATGATGCATTGAGCGGAGATAAATGGACCAAACAAAAGAATATGGACCAAGCTGAAATGAAGATGCTGACTTGGAGATGTGCGACTAACAGGGGAAAGCTACAGTTCCGGAATTTCAAGAGACATTTGCCACATACTTCGAAGAGAAGGGACACATGTCACAAAACAAGTGCATAACTGGACAGTATCTGGTAATAGGCAGCCCTTTAGACCGAGACGATATTGGGAAGGAGAGGAAGCAGAAAGACAAGGACCATACAAGAGGAATACATAAGGCACACAAACGGCGACTGTACTTGAAGAACAGACAAGTTCAAGAAAAGGAGAATCACCAGAATGATAAGGATGAAAATAAAAGTAAACTCTATTTCAGAATGGATTTGTATTTTAAGAAAATTGCATCAAAAGTGTTTTGCGAATCATCTGTAATTGGACCGATCTCGGTGCATACTTTCAATTGATTCAGGTCATCTTTGAACCTCATATGCTTCACAGTGTGGAACAGTGTTTTCCGGATAATTTGTCTTGTGATTCCGCTTAATTCGCCACGTTTTATATTCCCCGAATAAGTTTTACATGTTGCACGTTGTAAAACGTACGGATAATTCGACGCCCACAGAACTAAACAGGTCGTTTCTTCCTCTGCTTGACTAGAAAGGAAACATCGGAACATGTATCGCTAATGAAATGGCACAATCTGCTGACATAATACCATAGCAATCGAACAATGAGCAGCAACCAGTTCAGCATTAAGCACGCCAAATTGTTCGATTCTTCAGTGACTGTTATCAACCGGATAACACAGCAAAGAGACATAGTCGATGTCAAGTTCTACAGAGAAGTTTGTGAACGTTTTTTCGTGCGCCTACTAACCTTTTCAATAATGATATGATGACAGCTATGTTTTGAGGGCGTCAATGGCAAATTAGAGGGCCGCGTTAGCGGCCCGACAATTTGCCATTGACAGCCCGAAAAATGTAGATGTCATAATCATTGTATGCCATGTTGCGAAATATTTCTATGGTTTCATTTCCAGGCCATGAATTCCGGCCATGATTTCCGGGCCGTTAATGAATTTCTGGGCATTATCAAAGATATCAGTCTTATATACATGGTATACAATGATCGGAGGGCCCAACATTATCAAGAGAACTTTTGCGCAATGATCTGAATTCTTCGAATCTGAAGGAATCGTGGCGATCGTAGCATTTTGAAAGAATTCACAGGAATCCGCAAACGACGTATGACTATTTTTCTTATCTCTGCAAGGTATTAAAAATCTTTTTTGCCCACTTAGTAAGTTTCTGCATGTGCCATCTGTTTGAATCAACTTTCACTTCCAGCAAAGTGACACAATTAAACAATCTACTTCTGTGTCGTAGCCTTTAATTCGCAATTCATCACTTTATCCATTCCCAATTCGCAAATCATCATACTAGTCTCTACACCTCATTCGTCAAGAAACCTGAGACTCAAGAAACCGCACGCATACCCATTTTTGCGTTACAGCAAAATTCTCTCGTTAGCGGAAGTTTGTAAAGAGTTCTGGTAGAGGAGACAGGCAGACAAAACATCTGCATCAAAACATTTGCCTGGAACACGCAAGGATCATTTTATCACTGCAATGATTGTATACAAATTGTGGCATAAAAGCATTTACAATTGCAACAATTTGCTGATGTTTTATCTAATTGACAGGCAAAATGAAATTTCAGATGTTGCTTTTGATAATTTAATTCAATAATTCATGTGTGAAAACATAGACTACAAGACTCGGGCCTGGCCAGACCCATCTTGATCCCCAGTATTTGCGGAATGGGTCGTTTATCCGTCAGTACACATCAGCTGTAGAGATAATTTGCTCGATTTAACGGGAAAGAATCAGCTACGAATACATGACACACACGAGTTTTGAAGATACTGATTACAGAAATGTATTTACTGTTAGTTCGCCAAATTTCGTTTGCCCTCAAGGGTGACGAATTATCCGGAAAACACTGAAACCCGGCCCTGATTGTTGCACTTGATTTAACATGACAGGCAGGCAATACGAGTTGAAATGATTTCACAAAGTGTTCAATTTTAAAACATCGCTAGGTTAGGAGTTAAATTCGAAGATACAGAGATTCACTTTCATAATGTCGATTCACATCCATATCAATTAACCGCAGACGATAAATGACGATAGAAAGAGAAAAAGAGTATATCATTGAAGGAAAGATTATCTTCCTGCGCTCAAATAATCCAAAATTGTTTTGAAACCTAAGCAAAGGAAATCTCCGTCTTTCATACCAGTAACCTTTCTCATGAAACGAGGATGAAGGGGAGAATATCGTAAAAATCAGCTGAATTGGATTACAGTAGAATGGTTGTCATTTGGAATGCGAGGGCAAGAGAGACGAATGAGCTGATGTTGAGAACAGTGAATTATTTTTCAATTGACGCCATTATACTGCACAGATCGATTATTTGCTGCTCAAAATAAACATTCTTCTCTCTGTTGACTGCTCGCGCAGATTGCTTTCATTTACTTCTATCAATACATACGTTTAGTCCAGTCACTATTGCCCTTCCGATGCGCATTCTCACATCTGCGGACTACCCTCCATCACTTTCATAATACATACAAAGGCATCCCACCTACTTCCTTCAAAACTACCGTATTTACTCTAATAGAACCCGGGGGCTCTATTAATTCAGATCGCTCTGACCAGGATTCTATTGGAGGCCCGGGTTCTATTTAATTACATTGAAAAATGATCACTAAAAAATTAAAAATATGACATCAACCATAGAATTCGTTGAACCTACATAAAAATGCGGGCCTATTGTATAACAGTTTTTGCTGTTACTGCTCAGTATACCGTAGACAAAGTCTTTTTTACATTCACTATGCTCATGGCATATTGAGTGGCGGATGTGTAGAGGATTATGAACGATCCATAAGCTAACCCGGTAATTGTAATTTAGTCACAAAAAAATCAAAGACCCACTCGCTGTGCAAAGGAAGAACGGCTATCAGTTGGAAAAATCTCTATATTGGACTCTATATAAAAGTCTCTATATCTACCGGTATATTGAAAAGCAACTCGAGTCATTCGTCTTCATCTATAATCATCAACTCGTTCTGAGATGTTACTGAGTCTCACCCGGGTTCTATCAGAGACCCCGGGTTCTCTTAGAGACCCGGGTTCTATTAATTTAGATTGATCTGACCCAGATTCTATTGGAGCTATTAGAGTGAATACGGTATACTGTTTTCCCACAAAATCTCTGTTAATATTTCAGCCTAACGGACGGCATTCTCTCTCGTGCTACAAATGTGTTCCAGTTACTTCATACGTCTCTGGAGTGAGGACATAGCATTCACGATAGATGGTTTCGTGCAGACGGGACCATCTTAGAAGTCTTTGTGAGTCAGACACATTTCATTGGTTGCTTGATCTTACTCCGCAGAGCCTTCACGTGATAGCGGGACGGCATGTTCTGTCCCAGCATTCAGACACACCGGATTTCTGACTGTCGAAGACGGAACGCCGATCTTACTCCCATGCAAACCGGTCTCTGAATTGCATCGATTTGGCCGATCGGTGCCTCTTTCAGCAGTCCATCGCTGAGAATTGCAAGCAGATTCCCTATCAGCATATTTTGTGTTTAAACTCTCCTGCTCTAACTGCAGATAGCAATTCGAAGGGTTGCAGATATCCTCCAATCGACGTCGGCTGCACCCAAGCGGTCGTAGCTCAGTTGGTAGAGCGACATGTCTAGATAGCCTGAGGTCGTAGGATCGAGTCCAACAAGGCGCAAATCCTTTGCCTGGCAATTTGATCTACAGCTTGTCTCATGCATATTTAGATCTGTCATTGTAACTATCATCGAATGTTTGCAGAAATGACAAAATTGCAACCTTTGAAATAAGAAAGCCTGCATTTCTTAGGTTTATTTTATTAACCCTGCATCTTTTAGGTCAATATAAAAGATTTTGGGGAAAAGACTGAAAAAGAAGTTTAAAAAAGGCTAGACCATAAAGTCATGAAAGCCGAGATTAGGAGGTTCAAGCTGCAACAAGCGTGAATGCCTCTTCTCCGAATGGATGAGCTTCCGAAAGCGGCAAGATTTTCTTTGAAAAGAGATAGTTGTTCTGTCCAATTTTGCCGAAGCGCCAGACAAAACAGACTCATCGCTTTCAGCACTATCTGATGTGTCACGTGACCTTCGGTTTAGACAAACTGATGCAGTTAAAGAAAGAAGCTTTCGACAGGTACTGTACTTCATCATTTTGGATACTTTGGTGTCTCTCTTTAACTATACATTCTGTTTCAAGTTCATCCTTAATATGAACACAGCAACAATGATTTTGAAAGATGTGATATCTTATGAATGATCAGCGAAATCCAAATATTTAAAAATCAATCATAGGTCCTAATTCTCTGAACATTCTCGCATGTGCAGTATCCCATGTCCCACAGTCACCTCATGAGCCAAGGTCTGCTGTTAAATGAAGAAAATACAAATGAAAATGAGTCAAAAACAAACATTCGGTAGATGATTGCATTGGCTGTCTACACATGAAGATCGGAAAGCAGAACCGGTTAGACAACAAGGATCAACAAAACTGATGAATTATAATGGGAATTCAGACGAAAGTGGATACTCACATTTCCCTACTTGTCATGAAACTCAACCAAAAACATTCAAAAAAATCACATAGTAAAATAGGCTGCTACCCTCATGAATTTCGGTGCCTTCCATGATCACGTGCCAACACTTGTTGATGTTTTCAAACTAGTTTTCTGCCTACGGACGGGATGTCACTGATAAATGAAATCTCACGGCATTCAAAAAATTAATTATTGCATTTTACTCATTAATCATTTAGTAATATAAGCATGGTCATGCATTATACGCTTGTCTATCAGCTTGTAATATGAATATCCGAAGCACGTACTCGCATAATTAATGGTTCTCATCAACATTTTGACACTTTGTTGACTAAGATTTATCCCGCGGATTTGAAGGCTGAGAGAAATGGGACGGATAACACCTCAGTAGAATATCTCGATGTCAAGCTTAATATTTGTAGTGATGGTTTACATACATCAGTTTTTAATAAGGTTGAGCAATTTTGTTTTGATGTTATTGTTTTCACTTTTCCCGACAGTCTTCTTCCACTTCATATGGGTGCGAATGTCTTTGCCAGTCAAGTTCTTCGTTACCTTAGGATATGTTCTCATCTGCCGTATGCCATTGTTAAAGTTAAAAGCACGTTTAAAGTTTTTGTGAAACGCGGATATGAAGCCTGCAAGTTAATCAAATGTATGTAGAGACTGTTGAAAAAACATTTTTTAGTTTTGTTTAAATTTGGTTTGCAGTCAGTCAGAGAATTTTGTATTTTGTGTGGCTTCATTTAAGAGTGTTATCATTGTTAAGTCATGTGTGGGGTCCGCCTTTTTGGCGGGGGTCCGCCAGCTAGGGTTTGAGCGTACAAAATGTTAAAGGACCGTTTCTTAGTATGAGCGTTTCTTGTAAAGTAAACTATCTTGTCGCAACTAATCTTATAAATAACTTCTAATAAGTAAAGTTAGTTTATACAGCACTCACGAAATTGTATAATGAAAAATTCTCAATCACATAATTACTTTTACACCATTATCCTGATTGAAATTGTGTAATAACTAATAACAAGATGATACTATAAATATGCGCAATATATTAAAAGGTATGTGCACATTCAACACGCAACAAAATATAATCAGCGAGAGACTGAAGATGTACAGGGTGACTCAAAAGTCTTAATCGGGTTTCAAGTCAAGATTTCTCAGTAAGTATTTGCACTACAAACTCAATTTTTCGTTTATACTGTAGAGGAAGAACCAAAATTTTAGTAACATATCGCAATTTGTGAAAAAAATCAAGTTAGAGGTCGAACTACTTGCTCATTCATTTTACGGAGGTCAACCAATTTATCAAATGGTATGAAACATTGTCCGCTTACGATTTGTTTCTCATTGACTACAACCACATGCTAATACTTCATCATTAAATTTGATTGATCAAGTGACCTGCTAAGTGTGAACAAGACTTAATGCACATGCGTCCATTGAAATAATAGCGGAAAGTTAATACGAAGGCATAATGAAGAAGGACAACAAAGAAGAATGCTAAGCTATCCATTTCCATTAATGTGTGATTGGTACTTATGATAATTATCGAACTTCTACATTAGCTCAATAGTTATGCATGACGTCAAAATGTCGTTGAATTGAAGCATAGGCATAGATATCTGTGAAAAGACTGATTTCGGGAACCGTTGAGTACTTAATAGCTGCTGATATTCACTTTTCTGAAACCAGTGATGTTATCTGTGCAAGATCGGATCAACGTTGTGTTGCTTATGGCTAAGCATGAGTCCGTAACTACCGCCCGACGGGAGTGGCAAAGAAATTTCACATCAAAGCCACCTTCTGAAAGCACATTCCGACTTGTGTTTAAGAAATTTACTGAGTCGGGTTCTGTCCAAGATGCTGAGCGAAGTGGTCGCCCATCCCTTGATGAGGATGATGTTTTACGTTTGAAAGAGGAGTTTGAGAACAATCCAAGCTCGTCGGTGCGGGATGCAGCCAATCAGCTTGACATGCCACGCGAGACTGTTCGACGTACTCTGAAGCGAACAATTGGCATGAAATCATTTCACATTTCCCGTGTTCATGAACTGTTGCCAGACGACTATGAACCAAGGCTTCAGCTTTGTGAAGAAATTAGCCGGCTATGTGATGATCCCAGCTTCATCCACAAGCTATGTTTTTCTGACGAGGCCATCTTTCATCTGAATGGCAAAATTAACAGTCACAACTGTGTGATTTGGGACTATGAGAATCCACATTTATGTGACGAGATTCCTCTAAAGTCGAAAGGCTTGGTGGTCTGGGCGGCCATGTTTTGCGACCGGATCATCAGACCTTACTTCTTTGAAACAACGGTGACGAAAGAATCCTATCTCGAGATGCTGAGGGATTATTTCATTGCTGAACTGAAGAGACTACGAAGATTTTCCACGACAGTCTTCCAACAAGATGGCGCTCCTCCTCATTGGGGTCTGAATGTGAGAGAATTTCTCAGCATCCAATTCCCTAATCGATGGATTGGCAGGAACAGTCCCATCCACTGGCCAGCTAGGAGCCCAGATTTGACGCCTCTTGATTATTTTTTGTGGGGTCATATCAAGGAGATGGTGTACAAGAATAGGCTAACAGACAACGAAGAACTGCGAGTGAAGATTGTAGAAGCAGTCCAGTCCGTGACGAAAGTCACGATCAACAAGACTTTTGAAAACTTTCAAAAAAGAGTCATTCTTTGTAATGAAGTTAACGGAGCTCACTTCCAGCATAAATTGTAAAAATGCAAGTCTCTTTGGAAATTCTGGTTCTTCCTCTACAGTATAAACGAAAAATTAAGTTTGTAGTGCAAATACTTACAGAGAAATCTCAATTTGAAACCCGATTAAGACTTTTGAGTCACCCTGTACACAAAGTGATTATGAATTGGCAATAAACATCTTCCTCCGATGGTGATTCTGAAAAATGCAAAACCAGTGGATAAAATGCATTTATCTAAAATGTATAAAATCCAACATCCAAATTCCACACATACAGTACGCGACAGCAAGTTGTCATACACCATAAAAACACAGGCTATTTGTCCATTTAAAATGCATTGTATTGAAATGAGTGCAGATTGATAGTAAAAAAGCAGTTGCTTAGCAAACTGTTTGAATAGCCTACTACTTCGTACATCCACCTTTTGAATCTATGACTGATTGAATTCTCCTTGACATTGATTCCACCAATTTTGCACACATTTCCTTTATTTCTTGGTCATGATACCACATCCTCAAGAAATTTGAGACCTGCTCTTGCTTTGATTTGCAATGAGCTTTATTCATGCGCATTTTTGCAATGGCCCACAAATTGTCGATAGGGTTAAGGTCTTCGCATGAATCCATCTCGACGCAATAAAGATCAATGACTGAATGTGCGCTTTGCATTGAATAGTAAATGTGATGAATCAATCCCAGTAGTATCCAAGCAAGACAAGATATCATTCCCTAACCATGAATTGACAGATTTTGAACAACACTAAAGGAACATAGAAATTGGTGTAATTCATTATCTTAGCGTCATAGCATTCTAACCAAGTTCAAAGCACAAATATCACATGGAATAGATGTATGACAACTTGCTGTCGCGTGCTGTATATCCAGACACAACGTAAACTCTGGATATTTTCGGGACGATGCAATCTTTCATTTGCGAATTCATCCTACCTCTCGATAATTTCAGAAAGTGCGAGTACATTTACAGTAAGTGATGATTCCACAGATGATTCTGACGCCGGAAGATGGTATTCCTGGTCCTATCACTTCAATCTGGCATTAGGATATGTGCTGAACCAAATTCGAGCGCTTCACGGTCTCGACGCTGCGTGCATTAACTAATACCTATCGCCTCATAGATATGTGATACTCAACAAGCGCATTTTGGGGAAATGCTCCCTGATTTGAATGCAAAAACACACACATGCACACATATCACGCATTTTCGAAAGTATGAAATTTCTCGGAAGATCGAAATTAAAACGAGATCAGTCTCAAGTCCCGTTCATATATTCAGTGTAATCACCAAGAAATGCAACTCTAAACTGTTGAACGTCTACAATGTAACTAGGATAAATGGCTCACTATTCATTCTCCGAACGTGAAGTCAAGCGAAATGCCGCGGAATCGCAGTACGACATCCAAATCGTTTAAATTTACAATGCTTCAACGGACTTGCGCTATTTTGTCACTTGAAATGACTTCAATTTTGCAACTATCTCTAAAATCACTGCTTTCATCCTGCATAATACACACTTGGTGCATTTGGGGTAAATCAGATTGGAGTGAATTATTCAAATATGTCCCTTTCAAATGTACGGGAGCTCATAGATTGGAAAGCAAAGACCTCGACATCCCCGACAATAACACACCCTTGACAGATACAATCCTGCCTTCCACAGGAAGCTTTAAACAAATTTGTTATCGACAGTCAATAAAACATTCAGAGCTCTTGAAATCCATGCTCGGTTAGAAATATGACAGTTAACGATATTGCATTTCAAAACTCCTCATAGAAAGCGACGAATAAGGCTGGAACAGTCATTCTTTCCTTGTTGATATTTCCGGTAAAGGAGACAAGAAAGCAAATACATCGAGTATCATTGCTCAGCCTCGTCCACGTGCAATTGCTATGATTTTATTATAGAATCGTTACAGAACAGTATGGAAAAGAAGAAAAAGAGATTGAATAAATAACCATGTAACGATTTCCTCTTGCAAAGGACTTCGGTCACTTGAGAATTCAGCAATATCGATCAATTTGTGACTGATTAATTTTGATTCTATAATACAGATTCTAATACAGAAGAAGACCTGCAGAAAATCATCACATGATTAAACGAAGAAGGAAAGATGGCATGAAAATGAACAAGAAGAAAACAAAAGTTATGTGCAATGAAATAGCAAAGCGAACAACGCGACAAGGAATTCAAATTGATGGAGAAATACTAGAAGAAGTAAATGAATACCAATACCTTGGAAGATGGCTAACAGCAAATAACGAAATTGGCAGAGAAATAGGTGACAGAGTAAATACTGGTTGCAGAAGGTTCGGACAATACAGCAAACTACGCAAACACATGAACAGCCCAATATGCCTGAAACGAAGGTTGTTTGATTCGATCATACTGCCATCAATGACGTATGATGCAGAAGCGTGGACACTGACAAAACGACAAGAATGGAAACTGGCTGTGGCACAAAGAAGTATGGAAAGAGCAATGTTAAACATCACGAGGAAGGACAAAATACGGAACGAGAACATCAGAGAAAGGACGAGAATCATTGGCATAAGGAGTAAAATCAGAACGATGAAGTGACACTGGGCAGGACACCTAGCCAGAATGAACAACAACAACAAATGGGCTAAGAAAGTAACGGAATGGACGCCGCTAGAAAGACCAAGGCGAAGAGGAAGGCCAATGAGAAGATGGAGAGAGGATATTAAGGAAAAGAGCGGAGTCAACTGGATTCAGAATGCGCAAGATGGAAGAAGCTGGAGGAGGGAGTGGAGGCCATCTATCAGCAGTGGTAGGGAAGGCTGATAATGATGATGAATATTGATTTTGCTTACAGAAGGTTTCATCAGCTAGCCCCTAATACAGTAGTATATAGTTCTCAATCAAATGGCATATTGTCTGCCTCGAATCACTAACACAATTGAATCCTTGAATGTTACACAAACTAGCGATGTGACTATCTACAAAATTTTTGCCAATTATCGACCGACATCAACTGCATTTTCTAAAAATTTCCCTTCCTGACTGATAAATCGGAATTGCTGACAAGGATCTAAGGATCTTCACGTAAAATTGCACAGCAACTATACATTACACAATGCGTGGGAGGTCTATTTGCATGGATTCACATGATTTGTAATTGCCGCTTTGGGCTAAGGCAATATTCACATATATTCACCCCATTTCTCAATACTTCCTTTCATCCTGAGTAAATCATGTTGGCTACCACGTGTTAAGAAGACGATTCATTTGAAGCCTATTAGACTTTTCTTTTCCAATGCATTACCAATTAATCCCTTATTTAATTACAAGGAACTTGCTAAGTCATTTCAAGCTTTAATATGAAAACCATATCAACTACGCAAGAAGTAAAACTATACATTAAAAAGATGTCCTCACAATCGAACAATTTAGGTGCCTAATTAATAAATATTTGACATCTGCAGACACTGCGATTCGTCCAATAAAGATTCATCATTAGTCTTGAATGGCTCAACAGGCTGTTCCAGAGATGGAAACAGACCGCGGAACGGCCATATAGCTGGCAATCCCGTTGTTTGAAAAACTCTGATAATATCAGAGAGGACTGGTCAGAGAAAAACGTGGTGTGCGATAAAGCTTCATAACAATACTCATCAAACTCCATTGAAAAGGAGGATAGCCATGATTTAGTGTTACTGAGAGAAGCCCCGGACTCGCTCGAAGTCAATATTTTTCCTCGTATACAATGTCCTTCAGTCACCCGCCTGACGACAGCCACTCTAATATCAAAATTGCTATCGTATTACAATTTACATCCCGCTAAAACTTACACCCAAGGGACCGAAATAGATGTCCGTCATATCAATTGCAATGAAGTTGTACATAAAACAGTTCACGAGGAATTTCGAATGTGATTGCTATAAACCAACCATAGTACGTCACATCAGCCGGTTCGCTATAGCAGGATTTCGATGTATACGAGTATAATCATGCATACCAGCATATCAATAGAAACGTCTTGAAGACAATTTTCATAGAAATCAAGTGCGAGATTTGCAACTGGTATAGTCCACTGAAACAGAAAATCGCTCAATAGGCTATTTAAATCCGATTGACAGGCATTAATATACATGTATTCCATGATTTTCAAAATTGTTTTCTTAACGCAACGACACAGAACCTTGAATTAGAGTAAGCAGAATCCTAAATTCAACTGGATTGAAACCGGTATGAAGTTGGACTTATGCCATCCTGAAAACGGCCTGCCAGTTACTGAAAGACTGCCAGGCACCAGACCGGCTCGAAATTATCGGTTGGTTTCTAACTGAGTTATTCCTATATATTCTAAGCCCAGGCAAACTGGTACTCTGCAATCTTGTATGATAATCAGCCACTTCACAAACTCAGGATAAATAAAAGCACAACGGTATATTGGGCAATCATACAGCTTGATCAGCAGAGATACATAGATCGCCTGAGTAACCGAAGCATTGTAGATATCAGGGTGTCCGCGCAAATTTGAATGAAAATTCCCAGGCATTATGCAAGGAAATTTTACTCAAATTTACGCGTTAAATTAAGAAGAAAAAATCAGGGGAAAATCTACCCGAAGTTCTATGCCTAAGGAGTTTACATACCACGAACAGATTGAAAGGTGGCGTGAAATTGGTTGAATTTCTTAAGGCGCAGGTGATTCCAAATAAAAAAAAACAAAGTATGTATCAGGCTACATTATATTTCTAGAAAAAAATTAAAATATATTCGATCGCAACAAATTTAAAGCCAGTAGATTGAGAAGAGCAAAGTAGAGTAAAACTACAATCAATGTGTATAACAATCAATAAAAAAATGTGAAGCAAAAATTTACAGAATACGTGTATTATTAAGTCTGAGCCTACTATAAAAAAATGCAACAGGAAGAACAACAGGGCGTTGTCATTCAAGATTAACTGGATACTAGAATAATATAATAGAATAGATAATAGAATACTATTTCGTCAAACCAATTATTATAAATATTTACAATCAATTCTCAATGCTTTTGTATTGATGAAAACATTCTTTCAGACGGGCATGATGCTTATGCCTAATACATTTTTCCAGAAAAATTTTGTCTGTAAGATGGTTATGCTTATAGCTCGAGCTTTCAGTGGCTTTCAGGTCGTCTTTCTCAGGAAAAATTTTATATATTTTTGCATTGATTGTGAAAACGATATTTATGGACTAACTTAGATATATTGTTGAAAACTAAGTGTTTGATGAGGATGTCAGTGCTTTTCAAAGCGCACAGTTCTGAGTTCTAATTTTGGACTTTTATTATCAATATATCCTTTATCCTCCATTTAAATAAAGGTCATATTATGACGATAATTTATCAAGACACGCCTTTTAAATAATTGAAATTCTGTACAGCTGCCTCAAATCAGTGACTCATCATTCAGCAACCTTGACTATAAGTAAGGACGGCTATTTGCGTATTAGGACATCTGAGTCTGCAAAGAAAAAGATGATATTTCCAAACAGTGGAGATAAAAACAAGCAAAACAAGATGAAATAAATATGTCGGGATAAGTTAAGCTCATTTGAATAATTGTCAGAATAATCCGATAATCTGTGTGACATCTTCAAAGAGAAGAATCCCATGTTAGACAATAACAATGAAATTCACGGAGAAAAGCTACATGCAAATCCGTTGCCCTTCACCCCATAACAACATAAAAAGGTTCACAACGTGAACTATGAGTGTTTGTAGATTGGGAAACGGCATCACGTGTGCCGTAATTTGCTGAGGTGATTGTGAGTTGATAGTTAAGTGAATGAATGGTTTACTAGCGATTAGCTTTTTGTAACGCACCATTGTACAAGTATAAGAAGATTAATACTCACTGAGTGAAATTAGATAAACGATAGATCAAATTGATATGCAAAAAACGCGTTGCTGCTTCGCCTCGAACCGACGACCTCAGGTTATCTCGACCTGTCGCTCTACAACTGATTTACGACAGCTTACTGAGATCGAAGCCAATTGTCATCAATTCAGCGATTGAATGCCGCCCCCTTGTACTCGTATACATCTCAGGCCTTCAGACAATGCATGATATCCGACTCATGACCAAGGAGGTTGGTTGACCCGCATTGAGACGTAATTCCAAAAGTAACATCTCTGGTGGAAAATGTCAATGTATGTGGACGCGACTGCATTACTACAGAATCAAATCTTACCTGGATGATAAGGTGACAAATGAAATTCGAAGTTGATCAAGGATGATATTCATAAAGCAACTTCAAAGAGAATGAAAATTAAACCTTATCAATTAAGCAAAGATCCAGTCCGGGCGACGGCACAGGTTCCTGCATGCAGAGAACATGGACGAAAGTGGCAAATTCACATGGTGATATGCATTTCACAGTTATTAGGAATCCGCTAAGTCAGGAACCAAATTTCAATTCATGGGGAAAAGAAGGCATGCGTCTCATAAACGAAATCGGCGCGCTCATTAAGCGAGAGACAGGGGAAATACGATCTACTAAATTCCTCTTCCAAGCGTTGAATATGGCGGTTCAGCGTGGAAATGCGATAAGTGTCTTATCCGCGTACCATACCGCGTACATCAACTTTGGATGAGAAATTTTTCTCCTGTAATTTAATTTTTATTTGTAATTTTTCCTGTAATTGATGTTTTAAAGAGAGTTTCATCGTCAAAAAAAATTTCAACTTCTTCAGAGCAGAAATATTCCCATGTGGGTAATTAGAATAATCTCTAACCCAAAGTGTTTAGTGTTTAAACCCAAATCGTATACAGTGGTTTGTAGTCGTCTATTAGGTACCTTATTAATCAATTAATTTCTATGTCAAATCAAATCTAGCATTTTAACCATAGAAATGGATCTTCATCTCATGTTTTTGTCCTCCAGATGTCTACGAATAACTATCTAATTTTCACTACTTTTGAATAGTTTTGACATAGCTATTCAGTCCCTTCCATACCATAGAAATTAACAATACCATAGAAAGCCAACAATACCATTCTAACAACACCAACACAATACCATATATATGCCATTATAACAGTACCATTCTATGTTCCATTCAATATTTCAATACTATTCTGTTCTCAATTGCGATATCAAATAAAACTGCTCATAAGAGCTGGCGAAAAAGTAATATCATAGCTGTCGCCACAAATCAACCATTGATTCCATACTTCACTTATATACTTACTTTGCTCTAACCCAGTGATTCTTAACATGGGTTCAGTGAGTCAATTTCAGGGCTTCGGAGGCTTAGTTCTCCCCATCAAAATATAAATAAATAACTACAAGCAACACGCTACCCAAGCGTCGTATCTAGTCCTTATATATCCACTTTTCAGTGTTGATGCGGATAGTGGCACTTCAGAATTATGGAATCTGGCTGTGCTATTTCTTCCCAAAAATTGTATCATCTTGTTTGCCATCCTCGTTATTATCATCTCTGACATTTTCAGTGAAATAGGCCCTCATTATTGTCATATACAGGAGAAAAACTGTGTGATAAAAGATCAATTGGCAGCCTCAATCCGATAAGCGATGTGAGTGTTCCTCTTATTGCTAATCGTAGCGTACCCTCGTATGCCTATCGCTAAGAAAGCCCTCGAGACACTCATACCGTATTTTACAATATATCTTTCCCAGCAGTCCTGTTCGATGATCGCAGATATAAAAACGAAGAAAATGAACAGAATTTGTTGTGAAAATGATATGAGAGTGACATTATCAAAGTGAAGCCGCGCATTTTTGAAATCGTCTCTAAACAGCAACAGCAACAGTCACGTTGATTTGCAGTTGATATTCATTATGCTTTTGTTTTTTTCAGTGAAATTCATATTTTCAGGGGTCTCACTCCAAAATGTTGGATTTTTTGTCACTTTTTTTGCTAGGGTGGCAAAAAATTTTTGCCCCTTCTTTTTCTTCTAAACTGGAGAAAACTAAATGACTTCAGTGAATGAATAGTGCACCATTTAGTATTCACCACGATACAATCGACCTTTTTCTTTTAAGCATGCAGTCCCTATATGATACTTATACGATTTCTTCGAGTACCTATCGTCCACTGAAAACATTCGTCTTAGGTTAAGTAGTCCTTAATTGCAAGTTATTTTCCCAGTAACGTTATAGCATTGACCTAGCTACGGAAGTCAAATGCAAGACGAGTTCAATTGTTCAACCTAAGTACAAATGCTATTTAAGTCATTCTACATCAAAATACTCTGATCACATGTGATATTAAAAATCTGTATTATTAGATGCAAAATCAACAAAATATCAACGAACAAATGTAACAATTTAAAATTTTAAACAACTTCATGTCCTTCAAAGTCCAAACAATCCCAAAATCTAAAAACTCAAAAAAAAGAAACTGCAACTAGTAGCAGTTTGTTATGAATCCTTATCGAGATTTGATGACGACAGAATCCGAAAATATCGAAGTAATCAGTGACTGAAATGGAAGCATGCAGCAAAATTACGTGCTGAATTTTGGATTGCTAGAAATTTTCACTACACCATTTAAGAATTAGACCACAGAGATATCAATAAGAAAATAATTACTGCTGATACTAGTAAAAATCCCAGATTTTTTGCCATTTTTTGCCTTTTTTGCTATTTTTTGCCACATTCTTAAATTTTTTGCTATTTTTTGATTTTTTGCCGAGTGAGACCCCTGTATTTTGTTAGTTTCATTCTTTGAGCACAATGATTTTGCATGGTACAGTTTGTTCACTGATACAGCATTTAGAATTATAGTTCAATAAATATATTTTGAATTTGAAGAAAAAAAAACACATTTTAGTTTTCCAACTGCGAAAGAATGAATGTATGGAATTTGTGGGGTTCACTACCGCCAACAAGGTTAAGAACCACTGCTCCAACCTGCGTCTATAACCTCTCAAAATGTTAACTGATTAATGAGAGGATACAGACTGGCAACTTATGATATTACCACCGGCGTAACCGGGTAACTTACCACCGGCGCTGTGGCCTAGTGGTTGAGTGTTCGCTCTGCGTCCGGGAGACCTTGGTTCAAATCTTGGTCGGGTCAAACCTAAGACTTTCAAAATAGGTACACTCTGCATTCTTGCTAAACACTCAGCACGAAAAAGAATGAGAGTGGTAAATGACCACTTGGCGACATGGAATAAAGGTTCCGTATCTAATGTGCTTCCGAGTATAAACAACGTTCATTTTTCATTTATATTATTCTTGTTTCGATTGTATTTGTTTACAAAGTTGCAGCATAGTGATCATTTCCTATGCATTTCATTTTATCACAACCTGTTTTACATTGATAAACAATGCAGTTTTTTACTCATGAATCAACAATAACAGAATGGAAAGGAAATTTTGGATGAACATTCAAAAGTTATCATAAATTTAATGGATCTAGCTATTGAGAAAATACCGATTTAGGACTCATGATAAACGCTACTTTCAACTCAGTGCTATGGATATGTTTCACTACAACGCGGTTTGAATAATTCATAACTTTAAAGAATTGATACCAACACGATTGCATGACAAACTTTTCCAGTGGCAACAATCACAATATTAAACATGTTTCCCATGATTCTGAATAAAAACAATTTAATTTTGTCCTACAAAAGTAGCGAATGCTTATTCTTCAAACCGTCTCATTAGATTTTCTTGCAAATATTGTCATATCATCTCCTATCAATATCTACACAACTTCTTTCATTTATGACCACTTAAGAGAAAAAGAAATCAAACATGAGGTAGAATTGTCACTCAAACGAAGTTTATCAAACCACTTATGATAAAGTAATAATACAGCTCGAACACCGACTGTGAAGTAGTATGCAAGTAGAAGCAATATCAAAGACAGAAGCTGCAAAAGGAAATCAGAATTATAACGAAGAAACGATGAGAGGCGATAGAACTACATCCATGCATGTTGAACAACTGAACAATAAAAATAAGAGACCGTGAAATACAAGTAACATCGAATATTTAAAGAGAATGACAGCTATTAAGTCAATACAAGACACCAACACCACTGATTCCCCGACCGCACTCGCCTGACCTAGGAATCGAACCGAAGTCTGCGGTGGAGACGAGCTCGCATCTTCTTCACTAGGCCACGCCGACGGTTCAAAAGGAATGCGAGTGGAGGCAGAAGTCATCTCTAAGTGATATCGACAGCATATTGTCCTATTATTATTGACAGAACGCTAACAGCGTTCATATTGTAGCGAGACAACATATCAGCATGTCATACGACTACATCACAGTATAGATTGACAAAGAAGATCTGACGTAGTTCATTGAATAATTGAAAAAGTAACATCGAGGATCAAATTTGACGTTCAATCTGCTTCTCTGGAGCCAGAAGAATTGATAGCTACTTCTGATAGCTGATTCTAACCAACACACGGCACGAGTAGACACGAAATTCATAGTGCCGAGTTCGTACTCGTTTAATTTTCCTTCGATTTCATTGGATAAACAAACATTTGTTTTGGTGCCTATTAGTGCCTAGTGGCTCCTACTAGTGCCTCGAGGCACTAGAAAAGCACTAACTCACAGAATTAGATATTTTGTTTATCTGCTTTGGTTTGCTAGAAGTGAGATTAATACAAAATTGACGGCACATAGAGGAACCTATTAAGTGGGCAAGAAGGAATTCCTAATACCTTACAGAGATAGGAAAAAAAGTCGTGCGTCGCTTGCGGATTAATGTGAGTTCCAGCAAAGTGCTTCGATTGCCAAAATTCCTTCAGATTCGAAGACTTCAGATCACTGCGTACAAGTTTTCTCCATAATGTTGGCCCTTCCCATCATTATTAAAGAAAGTAGCAGGCGCACGAAAACTAGTTCATTTGATGATCCTCTCCTCGGCATTGCTCACTGTGTAGTGCATACATTGAATCGAAGCCAAGACAGCGATGTGTGTTTTGGTGTGTGCGAAGTGATATCACAGCACTCACGCATCTCTCACTGGCTCTGGTGTCCCCTGCTGACAGCTTATTGTTTGCCATTTCCAATAGCAAGCGATACACGAATTATCCATTCGAGAAGGAGCAAGTTGTCTAATTCTGTGATGTGCCATTTCGATATTAAGGCTACATACAATTCTTCCTTTCTAGGAAAACCAAAGCGCGCGCAGATGAATCTAATTCTGTGCACTAACTAGGCGCTAACTGGCACGAAATTTCGGCTTCGTGCATACGTTAGTGCCCTGCAGTTTACAGTGTAGTTATCGGCTTCCAAGAGGTAGTGCAAGAAGAAGCGGCGACACGTTGAAAGCATTCTGTAAGAAATTGTGGATAAGGTTAACCGTGAACGGGTCTCAATGAAAGTAGGTGATCAAAGTATTAAGCAGAATGCAATGGAAGCCGGTTTTAGGTCGACAGCAGGAATGTGGGCACAGCTGGACGTGTTAGTGGAGTTAACGAGTTATTTGGACGATGTTCAAGCAGAGTCAATTTAATGGAGAGAAGGGCATTTGCACATCCGCCGAGCCCGTTCGTTTTGAACGTTAACTAGCGTGGATCCAATTTATGAGATAATGATGGCAATAAGACCTTATTTCTCAACCTCTCAAGAATATGCAGCAAGAATCCACTATTGCAAATGCGTGGAAATAACGAGGTGGTAAACATACAATTAAAGAATGCAGATTGAAAGAAAATGCGAAAAATGTTGCAGCGGACAAACGCATTCATTAAAAAGAGATCAAATAGATAATGAAAAAGAAACGAAGACCAGAATCATGCACAAAACGCATTCAAATTCCGACTGTATCGCTCTTGAGTGCATTTGATAAAATTGAAAGTGTATACACATTTGGGATTTGATAAATGAGGAGTTACCACTCTACTTAGTATTCGTAGTCTATGGGTTGATCTGTACTATCCTAATTTACGGGTCCGACTTATGAGAGTTCTTTGTTAAACAATTCTTGCTTATTTGTGACAGCTACTATTGTTATTGATCGCTGTTATGACAATGGTGGTCACTGTTTAGGATTGCAATCCTGAGTGCTTTTCCAAATATGGGATTTCGGGATATTAAAATATTTAATTTTTAGGATCCTTGGTGTATTTAGAGCTGAATCATTCATGTTCCCCGTGATCAAGCCTCACGATAAGTTTGGAAGCAATATACACTTTATTATTTACTTATATATTTATATTATATATATAAGTAATATATTAGGGTATATTATAGGTAATATATTATATATATTTATTATATATTTTATATATTACTTATTATGTTTATTTTTGACTCATTATTACTTCAATTATTATCTTCCATTCCTTAATTAAAAGCTAACATTAGTTTCACGGTTTTTTGACAGTCTGAACTGCAAATATCTGTAAAAACAAGCGTTTGTTTATCTGATATGAACGAATTTTAACTGTTACGTCATCACTTATCTCATTGTGACGTCATCACTTATCACATTGTGACGTCATCATTATAACAGATATTTACGGATATTTTTTGTGAAGTTTAACCGATTTTTTAGATGCTTTTAACGATGTACAGTTTACAGTAAGTCTGCAATGTATTGTAGGAGCAGAGATGCCATCTATTACAAACGCAGACATTGACATTTTCCGAATACAATCCGTTTACAATCATAGATGTTTGTAGATAGAAATATCGGAGAAAATATACACCACAAAGCATTTTAAGCTTAAATTTCATCATAGAAAGTTGGGGAGGATGTTTCTAAATGACTCCCCGAAAAGCTGCGTCACCTGCTTCGCTATTTTCTGCTATCGGAAGTTTCACAGATTTTAGGGATGTCTTGAGTAAGTCTCCTTGAGATAAATAGCTTGCCACTGCATTTCTAAGACGGAATGGCGGTAGATTTTTTGAAAAACTTTAACTACAATCGGTAGCTCATGAATCTTCAACTGCGCAGTTGTATTGAATTCGACTCTTCCGTTGCTTCCTATCTCTTACTCGCCAAAATCTCCCAAAATCAATCCAACAGCTCTCCGAAAACGCGTTCATCTCTTAACTCTCAAGCTACATATTCGTAAGATGCAGTGTTCATTGTTATTTGAAGAAAACTTTCCATACAGACAATTATTATGAAATATCTCAAGAGTTCAATTAGAATCGTTAGAGGCGGCATGTGATGGGAATTGAGAATAATGCTGTTTGCGAAATTCGATTTCAAATTCGAAAACAACACCAGAATGAATCTTCGAACTAAAATTTCCGATAATTTCGATTATAATTATAATTCGTTTCTATGTGGCAGGATGACACGACCACTTCTAGCGATGAGCGGTTTTTAGTCCGGCAGCCAGCACGAGTTTCTGCAGGGAACGAGGCCGACAATGAGACTTTCACAGAATGATGTACACCCTATGCCTACTGCGAATCGGCACGTCTGTCGAGTTCTGGTGAGTTCCTCTTCTTGTCAGACAGGATCAAAGAAAAACACATGTTAATCCAATGGGACGCAGATTGCAGTTTTTGACTAAAATGAAATTTTCTATGTTTTCTCTGATTAAACGAAAGGTACTAAGCCCACAGTCATAATTTTTGGCATGGAATGTCTTCAGGTCATTTCCTTTCATGTTCATGCACCGTTATCTATAAAGCTAAACACATTTAGATTTGGCGAGCCTCTTATGTCGGCAAATACGAACATGTTGGCCCACTTCATCCACATTGAACCACATTCTCACATACATTGCCGATCAAATACATGATAATAGCACATGCACATAATAGAAAATGACCTGAAGACATTCCATGCCAAAAATCATGGCTCTAGGCTTGGTACTTTTCGTTTAATCAGAGAAAACATTTTAACCAAAAACTGCAATCTGCGTCCCATTGGATTTACATGTGTTTTTCTTTGATCCTGTCTGACAAGAAGAGGAACTCACTAGAACTCGGCAGACGTACAGATTCGTAGTAGTCATAGGGTGTACATCATTCTGTAGAAGTCTTATTTTCGGCCTCGTTCCCTGCAGAAACTCGTGCTGGCTGCCGGACTATGAGGTGTACATCATTCTGTGAAAGTCTCACTTTCGGCCTCGTTCCCTGCAGAAACTCTTGCTGGCTGCCGGACTAATAGGACAGAACCAATTGTTCAATATGTGCTTCTCATTCATCGCATGTTGACAGAGCTGGGTGGCCCGGGAAATAAGTCTCTAGTCCAGGGATCGTAAGCATTCATTTCTGCAGCCACTGCGACAAAGAAGACGATGAAAGCGGTTTTGAAGCACCATTAGTCGGGACCTTTCTTTCTTGGTCATTCCAACCAATAAAGAAAATGAATATTCTATCACCGATCTCATGATGCTGTAATACATCCTTTCCAGGGACCAGTAGTTCAAATATGGCCTTATCAATCTTACCAGAAACAGTCTTCTTGATGCATTTCATGCCACTCTGTCAATACGGTCAGACCAAGTGCGTTCACCGTTGAACACAGCACCAAGAATGTTTATTTTCTTGCGATTTCGATTTCGAAATTATCAAAAATAAGAAATATAGTGACTTGACTTTAATAATTAGCTAGATTATCATACCCTTAAAGCATGGTGTTAGTTTCACGTGTCGTTAGGAGGATGGAATGCGAAACCTTCATCAAACAACAAAGAAGTTATATCACGCAATCTACTCATTAACATACACTGTGTATGCAATGCCTTGACGTGTAATTTGATCAATCTCCTCTTCCCTATCAGACATGAGGAATTCACGATAAGAAAATTTAACATTGCGGAGATATTTTCTTATCAAAACAGTCTGCTCTTCGGGAAATTTATCAAATCCAACCCCTAGCGACATTTTGTCCCAGAGATCTTATGGTCTAGAGGTCGTGCCCCGAAAATGTCCTTCGAGGTCGGCAGGGAGGGTATCCGGATGAGAACGCACTAGATTAAGTCTTCGTATGGCAGCGCCGTCCAAGCCCTCGATATGAGGAGATGAAACGCCAAAGCTTTATTACTTCACCATATTACTCCGTGAGCTACTGACACTTTCCTCCTAAATTCGCACACAAAGGGCTTAATAGCATGGATCTGACGATCATGAAACGCTGAATACAAAAATCAAATTCTTAAGTGTCACAGCCAGTCGCTTTCGGTTATAGGAAAGGTTAAAGGATTCCCATTGGAATCCAATGACAATATTCAAGAAATATCTACGGATTTGCAATTTTCGTACATTTTCTTTTGCAGAAAAGAAACTATTTATCACAATGCCATGAAATTTGAGACATGAGTGAGTTCAGAACATTAACTTCGACATAAAAGTTGAAGTGAGTCACATGATTCGGTATTTGATGTCTGAGAGCCTCTACAAAATGAGTAAAATTCATGTTTTGATTTAATTTTGGCGATTTTTTAAGCATGAGTGCGATGGAGATGCCGTTGTCAAGCCAGGAAACATCAAATGTCTGACTTGTATCCCGTGGGCCGGCCCTTAAATAGTGGCCCGTTAATGATGGGGTTAGTGGCCACCCAAACCCATGTATAGTCAGTCCGATTACCCAAACCTGCATTGTGTCCATGCAGTAATGTCCATAGATAATGAGATGTATCAAAGTTATTCTAAGACACTACCGTGCAACAGGATGATGAGCAAATGATCACTGAGGCAATTGTTTTATGACATGTCATACTTTTATCATATTTTTAGGGTAAGGCAATATTTTGCCTTGTTTTCAGTGTCTGATCATGTTTTGTCATATTTTGGTCATTTTTGCAGTTTCAGACTGCTACAGTTGCCGAGAGGAGGGGGATAGAAAATGACCAATGCTCGCAGAATGAAACGATATCCGTCTTCTAAGCAGCGCATGCCGAGCTACACAATATCAACTTACAAGAAGGTAGCGCGCAGATCAGCGGCCACCTGAAAAGAAGACTAGAAAAGAACGTGGACTTAGATGCCATCATCGCGATGGAGAAGTAAGAACTTTCGCCAGCACTTTACGCTGGGCTGCAGCGCTACCAGCCAACCGCAGTAAATGTAGTAATTTACATTGTTATCCTGTACAACAAGCTTGAAAGGGGTGCGCTTAGGTTAAAATTTGAAATAAATCGTTTTATTTGTTGTAAATGTAACTTTTAACTTTTTGACTGAAAAAGGAAACGTAAGTTTTGCTATACTTTAAGATTTTTAGATCATATTTGGTTATATTTCAAGCTCTTTAGGTCGTATTTTTTCGATATTTAGGTCCTGGAAATTGCCTTAATGAGCACTTATCTCTTAATACTTATTATCTGTCGACAGGTCATAGAAAACAATGGCAGCTTGTTCTACCAGATATCTGCCCCGAAGACGATGAAATATTCCAGTCTTTGACCTGTCCAGCACACAGAGCAGTGTTCAACGGTGACACGTTTTGATGATCAGAGGTCATTGAACGCCGCTCGTTACGATCTGTCTCGACAGTGAATGCCAGTCCTATAACAAATTGAAATTCTTTATCAAATATCAACAGATGTAACCACCACGAGAAATGTTTCGGCCTGTTGGGCCTCATCAGTCGTGGGTAGGTTTGAACCAGATAAATTTCAATCAAAAATCAATTGCCAGGTTACTTGTCTACCTGATGAAGAGGCCCAACAGGCCGAAACATGTCAAGTGGTGGTTACATCTGTTGAGATTTGATAAATTTATCAATTGCCAGGTTACTTGTCTAAACATGAAATTCTTTACTATTCATTCCGAAAAAGATTATTAAAGTTCAGAAGCGTCAGAAATGTCTCTCTTAAACTGCGAACGCCTTCCAATCAATCAAAAAAGGATTTAATCGATTAAATAGCACTTTGCCATTTTCTTATGCTGCGGAACTGATAAAAGGACAATAATGCAATCCATCAAACAGAAGAATTCGAGCATCTATTTTAAATCAAATGTAAATAGCAGAATTCATTGCTGACAACATTTAATTCATTTAACTTGATTATAAGACGTGTAGTTCTGTAAATGAAGCGCCTTGCAATATTCCAAAGGCATGCATGCGACATTTAGATTGGAACTGATTTGGCATGCAATTTTCCGATGTCCATTGGGTGCAATTATAAAGTGGAAGACGTTGACAACGGAATTTAAATTGCTGTTGCGGTTAACAACTCGAAAAAGATGTTAGTCTGATTTTCTGAACTGATTTTAAACCGAAATGCTTCTGTGGGATTTCCAGAGACAGTGAAGGATAATAGATCGTGAACTTGAACGAGGACAAGGAATAGATTCAATTAATCTGCCTTTGAGATGCCCTCATAGGACATGTAACATGGATTTGAGTTTAGAGGACGGATCTGCTGGAGTTTCGATCAAACCTCGTTAACAGACATCTCGAAATATTGCTCTTCTCCTCTTCAGCATATCTGCTAATGATGTCAAATAGATCAATTTTGAAACTATTGCGGAAAGCATCAAGCGAGGAACACATTCTTAACAATAAAGCCCAAAAGCCAGTGTACAAATTACAAGTATCTCATCAAAAAGTGAATTTTAAAAACTGGATGATATTAAGAAGTGCTTTCTTTTCCATCTTGGAATAATTCATTCGAATATTTGATTACATTTGAGACAGAATGAGCATAATCGCAAATCCTGTAATTAAATTGTGCGAACCGATTTTTCAGTGCAAATAATAAGCTGGTTTTGACGAGAAGCATCATCAATTGTTATATTTTTACCTTGGGTTTGCTATATCATTTCCAGTCAACAATAAAATATACGTAATTGCTTTGTGATGTTTTCCTATCAAAAATAATGAAAAATTTCTATGAAAACATTTCCGAGCAGTAATGCTATTGCATGGTGAGTAACATGCTTGAGTAAAGGCATAGGTGTCAACATCTCTGAGATGTCAAATAACCAAGAATACAGATTATGTATAGGATATCAAACGATATTTGAAAGCATTATCAACATAATAACGCATAGTTTAGTGCAGATATCTCTGGTCTTCCAATGATCTCAGTGTATTATATGAGGAAATATCACACGGAAATTTTCATGAATTCCTAGATGACTAAATATCACATATATATATATAGCTTGAATAGCTGGTGTTCAACGGAAAAGGTCTGTTAGTGTGACGCTATAAGCAAAAAGAAGAATTGCTTCATAATTTTCCGAAAAAGGAGCTTGGATTGGAGATTTGTTTGTTTGTTATAATAGGGTCCATAGACCAATTCCATCTTAATTGAGCGCATAATGTAATCTGCCACTGTCCATTGATTGATGTTGATACTCTGCTTGGTGGTATGTTATGATAACCTGCAACGACTTCGGTCTTGTGTATTGATTAAATGGCGCAGAATCTTCTTCAATCATTGAGCAACCCCGAAGGACATCTTTGATTCTTGATGCTGCTATAAGTTCACTCATTCTTAGAGGAAGCCATAAAATGCACAATTTTTAGCTGACTAACTTTGAATGCCATCAGAGTTAGACGGACCATTGAACCCTATGCATTTTATTGGACCATTGAACCCTATGCAAGCTTGAGCATGCTATCTTGAATGTGATGTCATGCTACATTTCAAGAATGTCGAGATTCAAAATTTTCTTGCTTTCCATGCCATTCATTGGGATCTGAGTTGTAAGTTAGAAAGTAACAATTTGACACCATTTATGTACATGTAGTGGTAGGCTATAAACAGAATTGATGGAAATTCACGCCGTCTTCATGCGCTAAATGACACGAATGGAAATGAATGGATTTGGATATTTCCATGGACTTCTGCATGGATTTCCATAGCATCTAGAAATCTATGGTTATTGCCTGATGTATTCCGTGTATCATATCACAAACGGGAACCATCAGATATCACACTCCAAATTACAGGTAAAACTATGCGTTATGATAGATATCATGCGATATTTTCAAGCATTATCCTATAACAAACTCCGGCCTGTGGCCGTTGTTTGTTATGTTGATAATGCTTTCAAATATCGTTTGATATCCTATACTCAAACGACGGCCGCAGGATGCTTGAAAATATCGCATGATATCTATCATAACGCATAGTTTTACCTGTAATTTGGAGTGTGATATCTGATGGTTTCCGTTTGTTATGTACATAATACACGGAATATATTAGGCAATAACCATGTATTTCTAAATGCTATAGAAATTCACGGAAATATTCAAATCCATTCATTTTCATTCGAATCATTTAGCGCATGAAGACGGCGTGAATTTCCATCAATTCTGCACTTTATATCACTACATCAATGGTGTCAAATAATTGTTTTCTAGCATGCTAATCAGATCCTATTGACAGGCATGGAAAGCAAGAAAATTTTGAAGATAGCATCACTTAGGTTTAATAAAATGCATAAATGGTGCAAGGGTCCGTCTAATTCTGATGGCAGTCAAAGTTTGTCAACTAAAAATTGTATATTATTTATGACTTTCTCTCTGAAGAAGAATGAGAGAACTTTTTGCAGCATCAAGAATCAAACATGGCCTTCGGAGTTGATAAATGATTGAAGAGAATTCTACACCATTTAATCAATACACAAGACAGAGATCGTGTTCCTGTTGCAGGTTATGGAGCATTACTTACAACCTAACAAATTCCGCACAGGATAGCAACACCAATGGACAATGGCAGATTACACTATGTCCTCAATTAAGATGGAATTCGTCGATGGACCCCATTATAAGAAGCAAACAATCCCCCAATCCAAGCTTCCATTTCGCAAAATTTTGAAACAATTCTTTTATGTGCGACACACTAACAGATCATTTCCGTTGAACACCAGCTCTTCAAATTATGTACATGTGATATTTAGTCATCTAAGAATTCATGAAAATTACCGTGTGATATTTTTTCACATAATACACTAAGATCATTGGAAGACCAGAGATATCTGCACTAAACTATGCGTTATAAATACAGAAATTCGAAATCAAATTATGCAGATATTAGACCTGGAATCATAGAAATTAACGATGCCATAGAAAGTCTGCTATTATCTACCTCTGGAATCGTCTGGAATTAAAAATCTCTCGATTGCACAAAAAACACCATAGACATCAGTCTTGATTACCAAGGATATAGCAATCCAATATCTGATATGCGGTCAAGATCTACAGGCGCTGAGCGCCCTAAGATTGTTAACCTGTTATCAGATATTGGATTGCTACATTCTTCGACATTACAACTTCGATGACATTTGTTGATTAAATTCCACAGAAATTGCACATGTGCGTCCAAATCTCCAGAGGAATACCTCGCTTTAGGAGCAGGTGTTGATGACAGAAATACCAAATTCCCACTTAGCGATGAACTTAAATAACAGCGCACTACTTCAAAACACTGCATACGTAGTCAGACGAAAACTATTGCTTGCTGTCACATAGTCTTGTCGGTCGTAAGTAAAGATTCTTGACTTCTTACATGTGCGGAATGTCCTCCATTCAAGACTGGCTGCCCAGGGACTTCAACTAACTTCCTAACCCATCCATAACCTCGTGAGAGCAGTCAGGTGGGTTTGTACCACTCCTAGCATGTCCTCATGCCTTGCTTGTGGCAAGGAAATGTGAAGCATCACAATAACTACAATTCCAATGCCATTTGAAATGAACTCATGTGCACCAAAGACATCAGTGCATTAGAAAGAAAACTTTCAATTACACGTGATGAGGCGATACTGTCAATCGCTGATTATCCAACGAACTGGCATGGCGTTTAAAACATCTAATAAATCAAAAACCATAAGAAATCAAAAAAAACTGCAAAATGAAGGCCGCCCGATATTGACCTCACGGAAAGGGGTTGGGGGAGTGAGAAAGCATCTACATATGATTCTCGTTCATAAGAGAGAGAGTTCGCAGCGAAGGAGCGACGTGCAAGTGTATGCAGACATCTTGATGTAATTAGTGTGAAAATGTAGGGAAGTTATTACACATATGAGTGTTACACCAGTCAAAGAAGAGAGATTCCGAATAAAATCCACCACTTGTATGAAAGAGCATGATTTGTAAATGCTTTCTACATAACCTTATTGAAAAATACTTTGATCAGCAGTCAGTACCTCAATAGATCTCATTTATAACCAATATGTCACAATTCCTCCATTCGAAATGCATGGGGCTTTTCAATCCAACCTATTTATGAGGACAAGTGATCCTATCCGTCAAAAGTGTAGCTTTCAAACGTCAAGCGGAGTGCCTCAATGCCAACATGAAGAAAGAAGAACGGTAGGAGCAGTCAAATAAATGCTTGAATAGGTGGAAAGTACTAAGCACATTGAAAATGAAAACTGAAATCTACGGAGCTTATGACATGCGTTGGGATTCATAGCTGCACTGACATGCGTTGAATATTTGCATTACAATGTCTCATACATAGAACTTCGACAGAAATGACGAATCAGTTTGATTAATGACTTCTCCACCTCAACTCTTGCTTTTATGTCACTGAACATTGCATGTTTGCTTTCATGTGATTATGAACAACTGAATTGTATAACTCAACTATAGAGGGACATAATCCAGAGCTGGGCACGTGATCCCGCCATTTAAAATTTGACCTTCCGCGATCGCGATCGGACAGTTACTATATCTGATTCTTTTTTTAAATAACTGAAGGTGCATAATATTCAATGCTCGCTGCAATGCTTGATTTTTACAATTGTGCTTGGCTGAGGAGGCATGCACGGCATGTCATAGGCATATATACATTTTCGTGCTTGCTAAGTTGAAATGAATGATACCGTGTGGCCCATGTGTGCCTACATCTTAGATGCCCATGTGTGCCTACATCTTAGATGCCCATGTGTGCCTACATCTTAGATGCCCATGTGTGCCTACATCTTAGATGCCCATGTGTGCCTACATCTTAGATGCCCATGTGTGCCTACATCTTAGATGCCCATTTGTGCCTACATCTTAGATGCCCATTTGTGCCTACATCTTAGATGCCCATGTGTGCCTACATCTTAGATGCCCATGTGTGCCTACATCTTAGATGCCCATTTGTGCCTACATCTTAGATGCCCATGTGTGCCTACATCTTAGATGCCCATTTGTGCCTACATCTTAGATGCCCATGTGTGCCTACATCTTAGATGCCCATTTGTGCCTACATCTTAGATGCCCATTTGTGCCTACATCTTAGATGCCCATGTGTACCTACATCTTAGATCCCCATTTGTGCCTACATCTTAGATGCCCATGTGTGCCTACATCTTAGATGCCCATGTGTACCTACATCTTAGATCCCCATGTGTGCCTACATCTTAGATGCCCATGTGTGCCTACATCTTAGAGGGCCATGTGTGCCTACATCTTAGATGCCCATTTGTGCCTACATCTTAGATGCCCATGTGTGCCTACATCTTAGATGCCCATGTGTGCCTACATCTTAGATGCCCATGTGTGCCTACATCTTAGATCCCCATGTGTGCCTACATGGACGTGATAATGATTCGAATACAAATACTGCACACGTCACGATGACTTGCGATCACATGACGCATATGAAAGGGCTCAGTATGAGAAAAAGTCATTCATATTAAGGAAATTTCAGAAACGCAGCAGAATCTAGGCTCTACTGTAGCTACCGCGGATTTAACTAACCGTCAAATTAACCAATTGATACACATCCATGGATCCATGTACACTGTAAACTGTACACCGCTAAAAACAGCTAAAATACATGTAAACGTGAAGCTTCACAGAAAATATCCGCAAATGTCTGTTAAAATGATGACGTCACAACGTGATGAGTGATGACGCAACAGTTAAAATTCGTTCATATCAGGTATCTGTTTTTACGGATATTTACGGTTTAGAGTTTACAGTGTAGATGCAAAAAACAAACGTTATACATATATATTGCTATGTACAGGGAATATACTGTACGTCTACAAACTGCACTCGTCAATATTCCACTCCTCGTCGGAAATGGCGGGTTCATTGGAGAATCACAATTTCGAAGTTTGCCTTCAAAAACGAGGGACTCACAGTTTGAGGGCTAATTTGGTGGTGGAGAAGTCTTATCTTGAAGCACAAGGACTGGGAATCAATAAACAAATTGTTAGAAAAACGGAAATTTTCAATCTACAACTTCATTGAATTTGTGAATTAAAGGATGTGCGACATCCTTGAATGTTGAGCCAAGAGTTTACATGAATCATTTTATTCAGCCTAATGAGGAGCAAGAGGCCTGTTTCCTTGCCTTATAGTTGCTATAGCTTGACACAGTTTGCAATTTAAAATGAGCTGATATAGAGGTCGTCTTCCCACAACCGACTAGTGCTGAACTCGAGATGATGTAAACACAAATGCTAATTAAGGGTTGGCTGTTATCGCATACCTGGACAGTGGACGTGGTTGCCATTCACATAACTACTTCAAAAACCCGAATTACTGGAGTTCACATACGAAAACGAATGGACTATCCTTAGCCGAGTCATACAAAGTCACCAAAAATGTGGTATATCAGGGATATGTGAAGACACAGATGACGGTGACGGATAGACAGCAGTCAATGGGCCATTCGGCACATCGTGACATCAATTCATCTTCGACATGTTTTTAACCATTTGAGATCATTAAAATCGTCGTATCAGACATTGGATAATGAAAATAATCTACACCCTCACAATAATCTCCGTAATAGTCCTATAATAATCTTTCACCCTTATTAGTCCGGGAGCTACTGACACTTTCTTCCTAAATTCGCGCACAAAGGGCTTAATAGCATGGATTTGTAGATCATGAAACGCTGAATACAAAAATCAAATTCTTAAGTGTCACAGCCAGTCGCTTTCGGTTATAGGAAAGGTTAAAGGATTCCCATTGGAATCCAATGACAAAATTCAAGAAATATCTACGGATTTGCAATTTTCGTACATTTTCTTTTGCAGAAAAGAAACTATTTAACAAAATGTCATGAAATTTGAAACATGATTGAGTTCAGAACATCAACTTCGATATAAAAGTTGAAGTGAGTCACATGATGCAGTATTTGATGACTGAGAGCCTCTACAAAATGAGTAAAATCGCCAAAATTAAGTCAAAACATGAAATTTAAACTGAATGGTTACGTATCATGTCACAATTCAATGTTTTGCGCCACCAAAAATACTAATTTTTGTATTTTTGTATTGAACATCAGTTATATCAGCCTGGAAAACAAGTTCTGAGAGCTCTTCCTGTCGACGGATTCAAAATTATATTCAGAGTAATGACAATGGTTTCAAAAAAAGATATTTTTGAATGCAAAAGCGCACAAGTCTAAACTTTGGTTTGTACTGCAGACGAGATAGCAAAACGATTAGGTAGATACCAAGTAATAATTCAAAATTTGGAACAGTGAATTGGATAAGATCTGCATCTTTATTTTACACAGCTGTACAGTAGCTGATAAATTAAAAAGGCCAAGGTAATGATCTAGGAATTGGTTATTGATTTTTCCTGAGACCATGCATGTCATCTCCCATTCAAATGACTGCTCCGACTGTAGATACTCGAGATCGTTCGAAACACACAATTAGATTCATCTGCGCGCGCTTCGGTTTCCTAGAAAGGAAGAGTTATATGTATGCAACCTTAATATCGAAATGGCACATCACAGAAGTAGACAACTTGCTCCTTCTCGAATGGATAATTCGTGTATCGCTTGCTATTGGAAATGGCAAACAATAAGCTGTCAGCAGAGGACACCAGAGCCAGTGAGAGATGCGTGCGTGCTGTGATATCACTTCGCACACACCAAAACACACATCGTCTATCTGACATTCGATTCAGTGTATGCACTATACAGTGAGAAATGCCGAGGAGAGGATGTAAAATCATCAAGTGAACTAATTTTCGTACGCCTGCTACTTTCTTTAATAATGATCGGAAGGGCCAACATTATGGAGAAAACTTGTGCACAATGATCTGAAGTCTTCGAATCTGAAGGAATTTTGGCAATCGAAGCACTTTGGTGGAACTCACACAAATCCGCAAGCGCACTTTTTTCCTATCTCTGCAAGGTATTAGGAATTCCTTTTTGCCCACTTAATAGGTTCCTCGATGTGGCGGCGATTTCGTATTAATCACACTTCTAGCAAACCGAAGCAGATAAACAAAATATCTAATTGCGGTTCGAAACTTTCGTGACGAATTAGTACATTCTAGCAGGAAATCATGCTTTTGACTTAAAGAAGAATGCTCTAACACTGGAATAAAAGAGGATGAAACTACCAATTCAGAGATAATTTCAAGTCAAAAGCATACACGATATGCAGCAGCTATCCATTAATGCTTGTGAGCTCAAAGCTCGCTGAGCGGTTTTTGATGTATTTCCCACCAGACAAATGAGAATTCAACAAAATTTATTGCGATGGGATGAAATTCTTGGTATCCTTCACTTTCTCAGTATGCAGCAGTGAAAATCGAACACGAAATACTCTAACAACAAAAATTATAGCAATCAATTTTACCTCAATCATATGCAGACTAGAAACTTATTTTGAGATCAATCTATTCAGATGAATATCCCTTGTATGCTCTTCTCATTTTGCATTTTGCATCTACTGCTAATTAGTGTTAATCATATCTTCATTGATTCATTGAAAATGCGATGACACGGAGAAGCCAGTGAGAAGCTCTGCACTTTTCCACGGAGCATCACACTCACTGTTTAGCAGAATGTAAAATGTTGGCACTCTTCAGAGAAACACATCAGAAAGAATTCTATAATTTGCTATATATAAAGAGTTCTATATTTAGGCACCCTGTCTGCGCCTAAAGTCTCCTTTTGAGTTACAGCTCTTTAAATAGCATTTACCAAAAAATAGAAAGATAGAAAGATAAAGAAGAACTATCATATACATCAGTTTTTCTTGGCATGGAATGCCGATGATCAACACATCGGATAGCTGAAAATACTGATATACTGATAAAACAACTATTACATGACGTCATTCGCATAGAAAGATATCGTAAGATAAAATGAGAAATTATATGTAGGTACTAATACAATTTGGATTAGTAGCAAATGACTAGAAGAAATTTACAATGAATTACCAAGGTAAGTTAAGGGATATGGCATGCTCATTTGAATACATAAATCGGGCTTGGAGTACTTAATGGCAAAATCATGATTGGTGCGATATTTCACTTTGATACAAAACTTCGGAACAACGGCCTGACAATTCAAAATATAATCCTTTATGCGATCTTTAAGGTGTCCTCCTGTTCCACCCAATTACCTGCATCGACAGGTGCACGCAGACACGTAGATAACTATTCACTTGCTACTAATCCCAATCGCATCAGTACCTTCATATGCGATTTCCATGTGAATGACGTCATACAGTTGTTGTTTCATGAACATTTGGCATTTTTGTAACTTTCATTGTAACTTTCAACATATTCATTCCAGCCTGACACCAAGAGCTGACGAAACATGTCGTGTCGGCAACAGTTTATAAAAATTAATGCGGCCTTCATTTTCATCTTCAAAATCATCAAATAAAGTCATGTAACATGTGAACATGAGAACTGGAAAGTGTACATGTGATCAAATGAATTCACATATCAATGTTGTACATGACAAAACCAATGCCGAGAAATGACTAAGAATTCTGCAAAGAAGTCAGACAAATTTTTAATTTTTGGCGCAAATGCCTGACTGATACCGGTAAGCAAGAAACCATACAATTTTGCGCAGTGCAGACAATCACGGAACAAGAGAAAAGTGGGAGATTAATTAGAAAATCACGTACATTTTATCTTCACAGGAAAAACTGCAAACATTTCTTTCCACAAGTTAAGATTGCTATTTGCCCTTGAGATGGAGCAAGAGCACCAGTTTCAAAACTTAAGGATAATTAAAATTTCATTGCGATTTTCAATTTCATGAAACAAAACTGACATTGATCCGCACAGTATCCTTTCCCAGCTTTTGCAATCATTTTTTCTTCTTTATGCGTGCTTTTACTTGGTGATCAATCAATCTTACAAATTGCAAACATACTTTCCAACTCCGACTACCGATGCAATTAGCTGAGCAAGTTAATTAGTCCGGGAGATAGCGCGAACTTGTCCAGGGAACGAGGTAGTACATAAAACTTTCACATAGCATAGTACACCTCTAACCTACTGCAAAACTTCGCGTCTGCCGGATCAGATCATTTGCTTTTCAGAAATAGAGAAGATAACACAATCCTATGTATTTACAGTGGTAAAATTGTGACATTTAAGGTATTGACTCCATTTTTTCGAATTTTTGCTCATAAAAGTTACACAAATTGGTATTTTGTTGAATTGGTTATTATAGAAATCATCTACAGATCATGATCTCTCAAATGAGTTATCATTCAGTGACAGAGGATGAAGTAAAGTGTACAAACAGACACTTTCCGTTAAAGTATATCCACAATTTTCCTGAAATTTCTATGTTAAAATTTGCAGTTTCACCAACGAAAAGTGTCTGTTTGTACGCTTTACTTCATCCTCTGTCACTGAATAATAACTCATTTGAAAGATCATGATCTGTAGATGATTTCTATAATAACCAGTTCAACAAAATACCAATTTGTGTAACTTTTATGAGCAAAAATTCGAAAAAATGGAGTCAATACCTTAAATGTCACAATTTTACCACTGGAAATACATAGGATTGTGTTATCTTCTCTATTTCTGAAAAGCAAATGATCTGATCCGGCAGACGCGAAGTTTTGCAGTAGGTTAGAGGTGTACTATGCTATGTGAAAGTTTTATGTACTACCTCGTTCCCTGCACAACTTCACGCTGGCTCCCGGACTATAATGGATGACTGCGAATCTGCATCAATCAAAAGTCAATGACAAAATTCTAGATTTTTGCTCGGAAATCGCACATGAGTAGCTGTGTCAATAAACAGCAGTGACAATACTGGATATTAACGAAAGTATCATGATACTAATGACTGACGCAATTCGCGTGTCAGGGCGAGGTGAGACACTTCTGACTTTTGACCTTAAGTCTTGATATAAGCTAAGTAATAGTTGTCATATTTAGTGCTTACCTTATTACACCTAATTACAAATAGGCACCTGTATTACTAAAAGTAGTTACTTCTAATTTTCTCATTATGATGAAAACGAAGGTGTATTATCTCAGAACACTGGCATTCGGAATCAGAAAACCTCAGTATCATCTTATCAATGATAACTTTACACAATGGGGATTTGTGTGTCTTGAGGCAATTTCATTGCAGCATTCTCAAACACTCCCTTGGTCGTTTAATATGTTTTTTACTACACGTGTTGGGAAAATATGACGTTTTTATTTCACAATTTCCCAAGGGTCAAAATCTTCAGTAAATTTGAAAAATATTTGACTTTTTTGGCAAGTCAAAAAGACCGCATACAAGTCAGCTAGGGTTTCCGACAGAAAGTTCGTGGAGACTGCGAAGTGTTAACGTCAGAACCAATAACTCGTAAAAAAGTGGAAAATGAAGACAAAGGGCTTGAATTAGGAGATGTGTAGCCCATGTCCGTCATGTTCAATCGCTTCCACAGCCCTGAATTTAATGCATTTAAAGTTTCAAATTCAACTTTGTGGCGTCTGAAGTCTATTCCACTAAAGTCATATGCAGGAAGATGATTGATGACAAGTGTGTCACACATTTTGCGGTTCTCATTGTCTATTGAAGCAATGTATAGAGATTGTCATTACCAGCCTTGGATTGGAAACCTGAAATCCAATCACAAGCTGTAGCGCAGCGGCTACGCCTTCTATGGAATTTCGTGTTATGTATAGCACGAAGTGGCACTCTGCAAACCTGTTTGTGTCGTCACTCCCTAGACTACTAATCGAGGTCGAATGATTATTTGTCTCGAAGAATTATTATTCTACATGTCCTTTGCATTTTTGGATCATCTTTCCAAAGCAGAAGTATGTCGCTCGCCCCTTTATGTTGGGCCCGTTATTGCACATCTGACTAGGAGATTGCGATTAGTCAACTGTACTAACAAACACGCTGAAACTCATGAGACCACACTGCATCAGTTCATCAAAAGTATATTAAAAAATTAAAAAATTTTTGATTAACATGTGCCTTCTTATCTTGCCGCTAGTGCAACATATGACGTCTTCTGAAATACAATGTTTGTTTTACATGCTAACTGAAGTCTTCTTTTCTCTCCTCAGTGTTCAGATGCAGCAGATGCGGGTGCGAGGTGCGTTTTTGAGGGAAGTGCGATTTTGCCTTGACATTAACAATGGTCTACTACAGGATGACTCTTAGACAGTTTAACCAGCATTATATAATCAGTCCGGGAGCTAGCGTAAAGTTGTGCAGGGAACGAGGTAGTACATAAAACTTTCACATAGCATAGTACACCTCTAACCTACTGCAAAACTTCGCGTCTGCCGGATCAGATCATTTGCTTTTCAGAAATAGAGAGGATAACACAATCCTATGTATTTCCAGTGGTAAAATTGTGACATTTAAGGTATTGACTCCATTTTTTCGAATTTTTGCTCATAAAAAATGTACAAGTTGGTATTTTGTTGAACTGGTTATTATAGAAATCATCTACAGATCATGATCTTTCAAATGAGTTATCATTCAGTGACAGAGGATGAAGTAAAGTGTACAAACAGACACTTTTCGTTAAAGTATATCCACAATTTTCCTGAAATTTCTATGTTAAAATCTGCAGTTACTACCTCGTTCCCTGCACAACTTCACGCTAGCTCCCGGACTAAATGTCTTAAAAGTTTATTGCACTTGGTTGTATCATCGGTCTGATTACCTTCACAACATGGTGATGCGAAATATTTGAGACCCTATTTGATCAGGGTAGCACAAGCATTGTTTATCAGCGGATATTTTACAAATCTTATCTCAAATTAGGTCATTGAATAGCACAAAGACTTCCTATCCATTGAAAGACATTAAATTGCATCTGTATACCGGTAGGCTTAGGAATTGGAATCAATAATGAAAATGAAGATATTTGTAATCAAATTTCACAAAGGCTGTTGCCTTGCTCCGAACAAATTGTATACTTCAAATTACAGAATAAGTCACGTATTGCAGCAGATCATACATCTCTGGTTTTCTTTTTCCGTGAGCATCGTGTCATAAAATCTACAAAGCTGTCTTTATTACGGAAATCCTTCACTTGCAACGCTAAGCACCAAATATCATGTATTCAGTAAAACTCAAATAACTGAGATGAACTTGAATAAGCTAACAGTAGTGGACACTAAATTTACGAAGAGAGAGCCTTGTGGGTTTACCCGTACCTGTTCCCGTAGTACAATTTCGATCACAGAGTGAAGGACGTAGGTACCTACAGACTTATCAAAATTTAAATTATTACTAATGTAAGGTTTTTGATTCGTAGAAACAGACATACAAGGTAAGGGTGGATCGACCAAACTTCGTCAGTGCATTAATGAGAAAACACAAACATGCCTGTCTAAAATGTTATTCGTTTGAAAAATCGGTCATTTTCGGTCATAATTTTCAGTAATTTTACAAAATATAGACAACAACACACAAAAGACGATGTACAAGTATTCAACAGTGAATATCTCTGACATTCAAATGTGTTAGAAAGGGAGGCATTGAAGAAAAAGCAGTCATGTAAACATTCTTTATAATAGAAATGAAGTGCAAGGCGGAGATGTATGAAAGTTTGAAACAGAAATATACTTTACTTCATCAAGTATCACGCCACTTCATCTGAAACAAAGGACATGCTTTTTCAGTTTTGAGTTCTTCTAGGTCCTCACACAACTATTTTCTGCTCAACCTTGAGAAGAACTTTCTGCTTGAGAAATGAGATTGAAGTATTTAGTCTTGCCGTGTCACCGCGGTCAGTAGAGTGAACATCTCGTGATTGCCGCATGATCAGGTGTAATGCTTCATGAAAATATCATGGTTGCTATAATAATCTTTATGACTAAGCTATCCATACAAGTACAATAAGAAAAGTAGCAACTGATTATTGTACACAAAAGTTAACCCTATTATCCAAGATATTAGGTGACTGCCATATGAGCATGGGTGGCTTCGCCAAAAGGAATACAGTTCATCTCAACTACTCGCCTCTATTATTGAGCCAAATAATTTTCCATATTTGGAGAATGTCGCATACATATTAATGTAGCCCTTCAGTAGAACGTTGGTATCCAAGCGAATATGTTTTATTAGCTACATGCATCGCGCATTGTGGAAAGCAAGACTATCATCAAACAATGCCTCACAAATTTGCTAAAAATTAATCAAAGTCCAGTAAAACAATAGATGCGTGCTCAGCAAGGTGTTGCAGAAAAGTAAAAGTTAGAAAATCTAGGTGATCAACGCTAATTTGGCGAGGCTTGAGAAGAAACTTTCAAGTACAAGAATTCTGCCTAATGGGGATATGATTACGGGTCGCGCAAAGAGGTCTAAGAGAGGAAAAATGAGTAAAAATTGCTGAAAGTAATCTCTAAGGTCATCAAATGACATTGAATGGCCTTTTAGAACTCATGGAATGATAGATTGGGGTCACATTTGTATCTGTTGATAATATGTTAAATGGCTCAAAAATGCTTAGGTCCGAAAATCATGCCTTCATGAAGGGTCACGTGGCCAGTGCAATGACATAGTCTGAAAGCACAAAATGTCTATTCATCGACGAAGCTAGCCATCCTATGGCCATATATTGTATTACTAACAGATACAAAGGTCATCCCACTTTATCTATTTTTTGAAGTCAAAGAGCTCAAAGAGTAGTGTAGTGTAGTCAAACTTTAACATAACGTAGCTTCGTAGCTTCTGTAATCTGCATTGAAGCACGGAAGACCATACAAATCATTTGGCCAAAATTCATGAAAAAAATTTTAAGTGGTTTGACTGGTGCAATAGCAAATGATTGCGAAGACATTCGTTTCAATCTTACATACGGGACATCTTACATACGGTTTTCTTCGCAAAGTTCTATGACGATGCAGTTCGCTAGACAATCTTAAAATATATGCACCTATCTCTTTTATGAGAATCTTGCTTGGGGTTGTGAGCACGATACGAACATCGCCACCAATATCAAGTAGCTGCAAAAACGTGTCACGAAGTCTTGTTTTAGTCTCTTGCTTTTGTTTATCCATAATAACATCGAGCAATCTGACTGGATTTAGACTACTCAGTTTTAATGAATTGAGTTATTGTTTCCGTTATGATTGCACTGCTCAAGATAACCACATACCCACATAAGCATCTAGCTAAGTGACAAACAACAACACCGTTGAATTCATCGAAAAAGTGCATTCAACATGGTTCGTCAATTCCATTCTCTTTGAATCTCTACGTGCAGCATGTTAACGAGAGAGTTGCGACAAGTAACAAGAAGAGGCAGGAAAGAAGAAATAAGAAGAGCAAAAAACAAAATATGTGACCTTAGAAGCGGGAAATCTGAAGTGGATTAGGGCAGGACATCTGACGAGAAGAAATGATGAGAGATGGACAGCACGAACGACTGAGTGGCAACCCAAAAATGGAACAGAAGCCGGGCCGTCCCCATAAGCGGTTACGAGATGCTCTCAGGGGTTCACAGACGACTGTTCGCGATCGGAAAATGAGGCTCATTCTCCAAACTGGATAATGAAGGCTTCAGTGAGACAGCAAGCAAGATTGAGTGGCTATTCTTTACTCACTGGAGGAGGATCTGAGAGATGTTGACTCTCAGAAATGCAGCTACTTTCATTGAAATATGCACGATCTACAAGAATATGCAGACTACACTTTCGCAGTAAACAGTTGTAGAGAGCTGCCATTGTTAAAGAAGCTTACGTCTAGTTTAATCACCGGTAATTCATAACTTAGCTAGGGCTTGCTATTAAAATCCGTCAATTACACGCGCATGATAGCAAAAATACTGTCGCAACTCGACGCTCAATGGTGCCGCTAAAATTCATCGTGAGTGCAACACGAATGTGTATGTCACTTCAAAATATGCTCAATAGTTAAGTTTGAAATCCGTCATATGCCATGAGCATTCAGCAGGTTCGGTTGGTGGAGTCCTTTGCCCCTTTCTGCAAGTTTTGACGCATCTCGATGATAATGAAAATTGAGCGGATAAATACGAGGCCTGGCACCAATATCATTTTGTGGAAGCGAATCTGTAGGCTTACATAGTCAATTGTATAGAAATCTATGTGAGCTATCTATTATCATATGAGCGGAGAAGGTATCCATGAAGTCATTTCTCATCATTCATTCTAATCTTTCCAGGAGACGATTCACTTATCTGTTGTAGATTCTGAGCGTTTCACTTGTGCTACTTGTCGTCATAACTAGAAATCGTGAAATAACTAAAGTGCTTCCCCACTGATGTAATGGAGATAAATGTCGAAATCAGAAGCTAAGCTTTCACTTCGGCTCGTAGAATAGTAAATTAAGACCTAACTTTGCCTGCATTTACTTCCAGAAATCAGTTTGATAGTATACAATCCCTGCACACATATAACATAAAATGTAACTAGCCTTCTAAGTTTTGTGTGTTTATTCGTTAGTACTCTCTGTGGCTTCAAAATAAAAGAAAAACTGAATCGCTTGAAGCACAGATTGAATTGAAAATTGCACTGATTCATCTAAAAATGCAGGAGTTCTGATTGCCTTAGTAAACAATTCTAGATACCATCAAAAGTTTGTTTAAAATAATACAGGCTCATGGAATCAATCATCAGAGAACTCAAGTGTAGTCAAAACTGTAGTCAATGTGAGCCTAGTAGAGATGTACAGACTGTAGCTAAATTATACAATGGCTTGTGCTGTCAAACCCACCAACATGACTCAAGCATTGTTGTCAGAAGCATCTGCTGTATAACTTCAGTCAGTTAGTACTGTCATATGATAAAACTACGTCTCAAGGCTTCTGTAAATAGGATCCAGACAGTGTTTGTAAAATCTGATATGTTTTCATATATTTAATGTCGGTAAATGATATAATTAAGTAATGCGTGATAAGGGAATCATTTTTCGAGATACTCAGGGATCAGCACCTTGATTGATCATGGACCAAGGAAATTAAATTGTCACACAGACGTCTCGAGCTAAACGAGCAGAAGTCAGGAAATGTTATCCCAATACTTCAATCTTGCACAAAAGGCTTCTGTCAGGACCTTTAAATTTTATGGAATCCAACTCAATTACTGCCTCATCTATCTGAACGGTGAGTGAGCAAGCAGATGACATCTAACACTTGACAAATGTTCCCAAAATGCCTTTTCAAAATATGATAATGCAGGAACATTTGTCAAATCACAGATCAAGGTGTTGGTAAAAAACCCGCAATTTGCCGAAAAGCTGTTTGAAATGGAAAAGCCGGTCTGGAACAGGTATATTTCCGCTGTCGATAGTTTTCTTTGTAACAGTAAATCAGAAAGTTATCTGCAAGACTTTTAAAGAAATCGGATGCTGGATTTCATCAACATTGCATCATGCATGCTCCACTTACATTTTGAGTTCCTAAAATCAAAAATCGGTGCTTAGAGAGCAAAAAAATGAGATCAATCAAAAAATTTTGGAATTTGAAAAAGATGTCAAATAGAACACAACTCACATGTAATGGGTACTCTGGCTTATATGGAGGTAAGTTTCAAATATCAGCTAAACGAAAAAGGACAGGATCCACTCCTTTTGAAAAAAAAGCCTGGAACAGTCTCCTTATTAGCATGCCTCTGATGTCATCCGCCTTATATTCAATATCATTACATGCATGTTGTATATCTAGTCCTCCCTTATTCATGTCTTTTTTTAGCTACAAATATACTTGCAATTTAAAAAAATTATTGTCATCTTGCTTTCTATTAATTTCACACATAAAATCAGTCTACAATATGTATGGTGTTCGCGGACTAGACTCAACCTCCTATCATGACTCTTGACTATTTTAGGAACAAATATCCAGGAAGTGGTAATTCCAGTAGGCGAATCAAACAAAGTCCACTCAAAAAATTGGCCATTCATCTGATATATTAAAAACACTACTTCTCATTTTCACCTTTTCATCAGTCTATCGATTCTCATTATATATAAGCCTATCTGAAATGAAATGCTCTCACAGCTTGGCATGTGGGCCGGACATACAACAGTTGCGAAAAAGGTATAACACATTGAAAATGAAAGACAGAAAAACGAGATCCGCAATGGTGTCTACTATATCCATCACAGTGCACGTTAAGAACGTGCGCAATTGTCAACATACATCATCATGTTTATCATAATCAATATGTTTCTAAGCATAGCAGTTGATTTCGTGAAAACATGAACTTCATATATTTAACTATCTTTCTTGTTCTAGCAAGGACTACATCTCATCTTTCCCTAGATGACCACCTTAGCCGAAATTCAAACATTTGCCATCAACCAAAGGCGCAAAATAAATCAAAGCCTACAGCTTTGCCATCTTCTGAGTTCTGAATAGCGACAACTGACACAGTGATACATCAATGAAGAATAAGAGGGAACCATTATCCTGCCTAAATTCATTGAGACGTGTATATCAACTTTACATGCAAAAGAAACAAGTAGGTAAATGTAAGTAAAAATGCAAGTAACTATATGTAGACCAGCATTCATGCGATGTATATATTTCCCACATCCAACTGATAAGTCCAAATTTCACTTAATATATTTGATCGCATAGTTATTAGCTAGATATGATAGTTCACACTGTTTTATGACTAAATTGAATGTAAAAATTACAACCAACTGTCGCACATAAATTCTACATAATAAATTTAAAATAACGTGAAAGAATGAGGCGCAGGATTCTACACTATACTTCAAATTAATGTGCCTGAGACAGAGAGAATGCTAGAGACATCAAACAACTACGCAAATACAATTTACACATTGGATGCAATATGTAGATACTGAGAGACATGCATTCGTCGTGTAACTTGATTCTAATTTCGTCTTTTATCTGAAACTCCGTACCCGTACTGAGATTTATAGCTCTAAAAATCCATCGATGAGTGTCAGTCTTTTATAAATAATATCAAATTCAAGGGTTATCAACTGACACAAATAAGAGAAATCTTGCGTATTTGCAATATTTTGAGCAGTAGAAAGCAAGTAAAATACACTCAAGAAAACAGATGATTGAATACAAGTCAGCTGACACACGTGATACAAATTTAAACCTATGAGTTAGAAAATTCAAGTAATATATCTTAGCACAGTTAAACAAATTCAGTTTATTTGCACCATCATGTTTGATTAGAGAGTGCCGACATTGAAGAAATCCGACTTTCGCTTTGTTCAATCTAGCGACACTAGAATAAACTGCAGCTGTTCGTTCACAAATTTCACGCTCGCCTGCTCGGCTAGGTGCCTATTGCTAGATCTTTAGAAGAATCAGATTACTATGACGTGCTACAGTTGTAGATCCTTGCCGGAAGGCTATTTACTGCTGTATATTTTGTCGAAATGCTATGGTGTGAAGAGAAATTATGTTGTCCGTGAATCTTTACAAAGTTCACAAACAAGTTGCCGGTGCCGTAGAGTGAGCACATAGTAGGCATGTGTCGACTCAAACAAGTATCTGTACACAGCACAGAGCATAGAGTAGGGCTAGGACTAGGTAGGTAGAGTGTCGACTCAAAAAAGTATCTGTATACATTGGAAATATTTGCATGAAAAGATTCAGTTTTTTGCAGAGATCTCGTTTCTATGGACCAAAAAATTATTTGACCAGTTTTAAAAAAGTGAAAATTTTGACAATTTGTACACTGCCGAGATGACTCTTTTATAAGTAGTATGAAACAAGTTGGATATCGATCAAAAGGAATAAATATCTGCTAATACGCATCCTAACTAAGTGGAAATCAAGCTGATTATCAAGGGAATTTCATGATCCGTATAATAATGGAAGTCTTCATGAAAAAGTCGCGATATTGTTCATACTTTCTTGGCTGAAATCTCAAGTTTTAAGCTTTTATATAGGTATATAAGGTAGAGTGGTAACTCCGCATTTATTAAATCCCCAATGTGTATACACTCTTGATTTTATTACATGAACTCGAGGGGGATGCAGGATGGTGTTGTCACCAAATGTGAGATGTGCACATTTATGCTGTTTTGCCGAATTTACACGGAATTGGATTGTAATGCAGAGGGAATGATGGTATTCTGCAGATTTTCAGTGTCATGACAGCCTTGAAGATGATGTTTGTTAAATGAGAAATTCGATAGGTTCCTTTACTTTCATGTTCAACCTCAAGAGCATTTTCTTTAGCGTGATCATATTACAGGCAACCTGCCACTTGCAGAGCAAAATAACATAATCAAAGACAATGTTTCAATTAACTTTGAAAGATGTAAATATAGATCCACATCACTATTCAGATTCAAGAAATGAAACATGAATTTAGTGAATCATAAAATCATGTCGATGAAAATTGAATTAAAAACGTGAAATGCCAGCCAAGAAAGCACGAATAATATCGCGACTTTTTCATGAAGACTTCCATTATAATGCGGCTAATGTAATTATCTTGCAAAATAGCTTGATTTCCGCTTAGATGGATGCTTATTAGCCAATATTCATTCCTTTTGATATCCAACTTGTTTCATACTACATATATAGGAGAGTCATCTCCTATTGGTATTTAAATAGGTGAAATTTTGACTTTTTTAAAACTGCTCAAATAATTTTTTGTACCACGGGAATTGCGTTATCTCCGCAAAAAACTGAATCTTTTCATGTATGAATTTTCACTGTATACAGATACTTTTTGAGTCGACACTCTACCTACAAATATCCCTACTCTATGAAGTTCTACTTCAATTTTCATCGTCATGATTTTATGATTCACCAATTTCGTGTTTCATTTTTTGAATCTGAATAACAATGTGGACCCATTTATATCTTTGACCTCATCTTGACCTCTTATCTTGACCTCATTAAAAATAGTCAAATAATTTGTATGCATATTTTTGTAGAATTTTATTTCACGTTTTAGCTTAAGGAACTAACATTAATTCTCTTACACACCTGGTAGATTTTAGATAACGTAATCCCGCTGTGTTAGCTAGATCTGGTATTTTGATTGGAAACAGACCTGTCCTCTTATCATCTGAATGGGCAGACTGTTAAATAGGATCTTTTCATATATAAATGATAAACATAATTTTGAACAGAACGACTTACTCGCCAATTCATCACACATGAGGAGAGGAGAAGCGTTGTTTGTCCTTCTAGTAAGCATTTTTTAAAATTTTTAGACATTTTAGGATATAAAAATTTTCTTTTAAATCATATTTTGTACCTATTGAAAATTAACTAGTCATTAGCTTGTTTTTTTTTTAATTTTGTTACCTTGACGCACTTTGCTACGTTGAATTTCAAAGCATGATTGAAATCATTGTCCTTGATTCTGATATTTTGCTCTGCCAGTGGAACTGAAGGAGGAAGTCCTTAGACTACCCAATGTTGACTATTCTGCATGTGAACTGTGATTCACTGCGACAGTCTCTTTTTCTGAACAGCCTTATAAGCATGCAATCCTAAGCTGACTGTTCGTCAACGCGACTCTTGTCTTCCCAAGATTTTTAACGTCAAATGACAATGAAAACGTGATGTTGATTATTCTCACATGACGCTTGATCACTTTGGTGAGAATAGAGAACATCCACTCTCGAGGAAGCTCTCGAGGAGGAGTCTCTCGAACGCGCAAGACTCTGTTGTGATTATTATAGCTTGTCAATCACCTACATCATGTTTCAAATTTAGGGCTGCTAAAGTGTTTTCTGTGTTCCTTCTGATATTCTATCTTTTGAGAGTGGTTTAGTTTTTATTTCAATGCCATAAACGTCGTGTACGGTGGCTAGAGTTTTCTGCATAATCCCTCGGACGACTGGCCGGTGTAGAAAATAACCACTGTTGAAATCGCCGCCATAAACATGATATCACAAATATGCCTTGAATTATCTCTGACTGAATCACACATCAAATTATGGAACCTTCATCGCTATCTCCTTTCTGCGATTTCTAACCTTCCGATCCGACATTCAGCCATTGGTGAACGCAGACACAACGATTCAACGCGTCATCATCTTCTCCAAAATTTGGCGAAGCCACGAATAGGGAAAATTTGCGCCTCTCTCTATCTGAATCTAAGAATTTATAAATAGATCTTTTCTTGCATTGCTGCAATATATTTGCTTCTTCGTTTCTATCGGGAGAAGACGATCGAGCTAACACACACGCTCCACATATCACACAAACACACAAATCTCTGTGATTTGCTGTGAACACATCCTCAGCGCATTGTGTGATTGCTTGAAGATCCCTGGTGCCCGGAAAGTATTTGAGAGTAGTACGTGGCTTGAAACTGTAAAGTGTGTGTTAAGGTGTAAACGTAAAGATGCTCTCAAAAACAAAAAATAAAACTATTTGAACCTTTGTTTTATGAACGCAAATAACTATTTTTGGGTATGCGGCGAAGGCCTCGCAGGCACGGAGACGGCGCCATTGGATATGATCTCGCCTAGGAAGATTCTCTTGACGTTGAACATGAAAGCAATAGCTGGTCATCGATTTTCTTTCAAACATATCACCTTTCCAAGGCTGTCATGACACGGACGATCTGTAAAATAATATCATTTCCTTCTGCATCATGCCATCATGATCAGTCAATTCCGTTATAATTTCTGCAAAACTGCAAAAAGGCAAAAATTTTCATATCTCACATTTGGTAAAAATGCCACCTGCATCCCACACGAGTTCATTTAATAAAATAGAAAGTGTATACACATTGGGGATTTAACAAATGTGGATTTATCACTCTACCTAATATACTTACTCTGGTACACAGTGAAAATATTTATATGAAAAGATTCAGTTTTTTGCGGAGATTGCGTTCCTGCGGTGCAAAAAATTATTTGAACAATTTTTAAAAAGCTAAGTTTTTTCAAATTTTTCCTGTGCTTATAAAGTTGGATATCAAAAGGTATGAACATTTGCTAACAAGCATCTTAATTAAGCGGAAATAAAGCTGATTATCAAAGGAAATTCATCAGCTGCATTAATGCAAGTCTTCATAAAAACGTCGCCTAGGAAGATTCTCTTGAGGTTGAACATGAAAGCAATAGCTGGTCATCGATTTTCTTTCAAACATATCACCTTTCCAAGGCTGTCATGACACGGACGATCTGTAAAATAATATCATTTCCTTCTGCATCATGCCATCATGATCAGTCAATTCCGTTATAATTTCTGCAAAACTGCAAAAAGGCAAAAATTTTCATATCTCACATTTGGTAAAAATGCCACCTGCATCCCACACGAGTTCATTTAATAAAATAGAAAGTGTATACACATTGGGGATTTAACAAATGTGGATTTATCACTCTACCAAATATACTTACTCTGGTACACAGTGAAAATATTTATATGAAAAGATTCAGTTTTTTGCGGAGATTGCGTTCCTGCGGTGCAAAAAATTATTTGAACAATTTTTAAAAAGCTAAGTTTTTTCAAATTTTTCCTGTGCTTATAAAGTTGGATATCAAAAGGTATGAACATTTGCTAACAAGCATCTTAATTAAGCGGAAATAAAGCTGATTATCAAAGGAAATTCATCAGCTGCATTAATGCAAGTCTTCATAAAAACGTCAACATCTTATTGTGCTTTCTTTGCTGAAATTTCAAGTCTTTAATTCCATTTTCGCATTGGCATCACTTAATTTATGATTCACTCAAATCTGAATACCAATGCGTACACATTTACATTGTGATTATTGTCAGAGGTTATTTTATTTTGCTCTACCGGTGGTAGAAGCTATAACTGTGATGTGATCATGCTCAGGAAAGTACTCTTTTTGATAAGGCTATGCATTAAAGTGATAGTAGCACATCGGACTGCTAATTTAACAAACTATTACCTCTCCACACAGGTTGATACGGAGGATTTGTAAAATGCTGCTTTCCTTCTGTTTAGCTATCACGATCAGTCAAATCCAAAATTTCTCCAAAAATGTAAATATTGCGTATCTCACATCTGATGCTGGGTCTCATGCGAGTTCATTTAATAAAATCGAAACTGTATACACAAAGGAGATTTAATTATTGCTGAGTTGCTGCTTTTTACCTAATATGCTTGCTCTATGGCCGGTGCCTTCCAATTGTCAGCAACTGGAAGTATAAAACCGTCGCATAGGTACCGTCAGTACCCAGTCAACCCATATACGTGTAATACACGTGTATCGGACAGGTGTTTTGTGTTCACATAATACACGTGTATTACACGTGCACAAATACACCAAAAAATATATTCCTCATTTACACGACTTAAACTTTAGTTCTAATTTATTTTGGCGTCTCATCCTTTTACTATTTCGAACATACTACTTAGAAATTTGTGCTGAATTCATTTTTGCGTCATCCCCCTGCTAACTATTCCGTACAGCTGCACTTCTTGACTTTTTCCTCTAAGCATGTAAGACATGCATAAATCGCTTTGCATAGAATGGTCGGTCAAATGAAATCTATAGCCCATAAGAGGAAAGTCCCTAAGACACAGAATAAGTAGAAGCACTAATAGAGGACTATCACATTAGAAACTGTAAATCACAGGAATTTGCAAATATTACATATCTAGCCAAAGCCATCTGATCCACTGCAATGAGGTTTGACAATTTCATGAGTAGCTTCATTCCACAGTTCATAAATCCAAATTTCCAATCAGGTGTTGAGGAAATGTCATGAAATTTCATCCAGGTATCAACAAATCCTGTAAATAAATTGAAAATGTAGTTATAAGCATTTGTCAGAGCTCTCACATGTGGTGCTGGGTTCCGTGTCAAGTTGATTTTATGAAATCGAAAGTGCATGCACATTGGGAATTTAATAAATGCTGAGTTACCACTCTACCTAAATATACTTACTCTATGGAACTAATACTTGAGCACTCAACACAATCTGCAGGCAAATCATTCTAAAATGGAACAACACATGAGAACCAATTACCTCGACACAATGAATTTAAAAATTGACTCTTTAATTTGTATTTATGTCCACGCGTGCGACTTTCAGAATAAATCTCAAAACAAACATCAAATGGAACAGAAATGTGACCTCGAATTATTTTAAAAACGGTGATGAGATCTTGACGTAAACGCCTCGTTCGCAAAGTCTTGAACCCGAGAATAGAAAAGCGACTATGGTAATCCAAATGTCGAATGTCAGAAAACATTCAGGTCATTCGTCTTTGGACATTTTCAACGACTTCAATGTATTTCAAAAGGAAAGGACAACATATTACAGAACAAAACTCCAATTGAGATCGAGTGAATGCATTATACAAGCGAATAAAGGCCGAGGGGTCCAAAAATTTAATACAAATCTTCATGCTATCATAAAATTTGTTGAGCACGAGCAGCTGCCTTTATACAATGCAGTGAAGGCTTTAGGTCTTTTGAAATAATAACACCAAGGTCATTATGAGAGTCACTAGTTTTGATATCAACACCACCAAAGTTATAGCACAGCTGAGGATTTCTGTAGTCGAAATGATCACATTTGCACTTGTCGATGTTGATCTTTAAGCACCATGTATTGCACCAGCGGATGAAGTGATTTAGATCGGTTTGAATATCAACACCACCATGAAATTGAGGAACTATCGACAGCAATTCAATATCATCAGCAAATTTGATAATTTGACAATTTGATATTTTATCATCAGTATTATCTACGTAAATGAGAAACAACAGCGGGCTCAACACGCTCGGGATCCCTTGTGGGACACCAGAAGAGACATCTCTCCAAGATGACACTGACTGGAAAATGGTCACTCTCTGCTTCCTTTGAGACAGAAGGCATGAGATCAATTTCAAAAGGTTGCCCTGAAAACCATACTAATGCAATTTCACAACAAGTTTATAATGGGGAATTGAATCAGATCAATAAATACGTTTATGACATCAGCAACATGTTTTAAATCGATTTCACGGGTAACATATTCCAAGAATTCTAGTAGAGCAGTCATTGATGATCTGGTTGAGATGCATGTAAAAGGTCATGCTTGAGCAAATTGTCCACCATTTTATTTTTGATGTTTCGTTCAGAAACTTTGCACAATACAAAGTCAGAGAAATTGGGCGTTAACACAGCAGTCTGATTTCGAGCCTTCCTTGAAAACAGGGGTAACACTTGCCATTTTCCATTCAGATGGGATGCAACCATTACCATGAAGGATGTTAAGAAATTTCACAAGCACGTGAATGAAACAAGTATCGCTTTCTCTCACCATTATAGGGAACACGAAGTTCACTAAACGAAATGAGTTCTCGTCCCGTAGCCGCACTGCCTTTTAAAGGAGGAAGAGCTATCTAGGAAAGATAGTTGGGAGTACTAACCGGACTAAAGGTGCTGTACATACCTGCGGAGGGTGGCTTAGATGACAGTTCGTGGTAGCTTTGATGGTGGATCCACACGCTTCCCTAAAGGGTATACCAGACGTCCGTTGAGGGTGTGAACAGCGTCATTTCATAGGCTTAGGCATCCGGCGGGTCTTGTGACGGACTCCGTTCGGCTAGCTCACATGCTCCGAGCCATCCGCTCGTCGCACGATCGCGTCACCTCTCTTCGCCGTCAGCCATCAGATTTCGCTCACTACGTTCGGTTAATCTGGCCAATATCTAGGAGTCCATATGGTGTATGCTATGTTATAGAAGTCCATGGTGCAGCTAAGTCTCCAAACTAACATAGATCATAGACTTCCATGTATGATCAAAGAAATCGACAGCAGCTAATTAGTCAGGTGACAAAGAAATCGAACAGCACCATATTCAAAATTCAATATCGCATGTCAACCATCTATGCATAGATGTCATGCTTTTGAAGCAAATTTTCTATCCATTGGAAAACAGCCATCGAGCAACTCAGATAACACTACATGTAGTCGCGGTTATTTGGAAATGCAATCTATGAATTTAGAGAATCAGCAACTCGACAGTCCAAATCGTTGTGATACCGCAATTTTGGCTGCATTTTTATGTGGCAACAATATACGTGTGTGAGTTAGCACCGCCACTCAGCACCGACATCTTGAAAATGGAATGTGTCAGTCAAACAAACGGTCAGAATCGATCTAGATGGAGTGTGCCAACATGTGCCACTCATTATTTTGAAAGAATTCCCCCTAGTTTAGGAGAAATCGCTGCTCGAAAGTTCGACATGGCGGTGATGTGAAGTTAGCACCGCCACTAAATTTTTTCTTCCAAAATACACAATAAAAACATATGAAACACACACAACAGATAGAAGACCATGAAAAACGTTGTGCCAGGAAGTTTCTTCTCCTAAGACGCCGTACTTTCGGAGAAATTAGTCCCCGAAACCACAAAATGGCGGTGATGTGAAGTTGGCACCGCCACTGAAGTCCTTTTTTAAAACACGCGAGACAAGTACAACTGAGAGATGACCATCACAAACGTTGTGCCAGCAAGTTTCTTCTCCTAAGACGCCGTACTTTCGGAGAAATTAGTCCCCGAAACCACAAAATGGCGGTGATGTGAAGTTAGCACCGCCACTGAAGTCCTTTTTTAAAACACGCGAGACAAGTACAACTGAGAGATGACCATCACAAACATTGTGCCAGCAAATTTCTTCTCCTGAGACGCCGTACTTTCGGAGAAATTAGCCCCCGAAAGCTCAATGCGCTGGCGGTGATGTGAAGTTGGCACCGCCATCTTGAAAAATGCATGTGCAAGTCAAACCAACGGTCAGAATCGATTTAGATGGATTGTGCCAACATGGGCCACTCGTTTATTTCACGAAAATCCCACCAGATCCGGTGGGATCCTGGGGGGAGATAACCCATAAGTACCTAGTTTCGATACTGTAGGGCCTCTACCTAGACTTAGAAACCTGAGTGAGAATGAAACTAATTTCCCAGATCCAGAGCCTGCGGTTCCGGCGATTCCGCATCAATATTAAAACACACTCTAAGGTTGTTTTTTGTCAATCTATACTCCATAATATTCAAAGAATTCACACACATTACTTATATCAAATTTTCAGTATTAAGTGAAAATCTCCTTGTTTGCTCGTGGAATGTCAAATGCTTCAAGTAAATGAAGGTGTATGAGACATACAGGTAAGACCAAAGAAGGGAAAGATTTACCTACTCTATGGGTAAGACAGCAAATTTAGTCGCACAGATGTGTTGATTGCAGATTGAAGGCGAGAAATGAGGAGGCACTCTGAAATTCCGCTGCGAATTGATATGCAATAATTAGCTTGCGGAAGACAAGAGAAACAATGAGTGACTTCGCCACGGAACGAAGCAGACATCTTCGAATTGTACGGAAATACTTGCTTAATACTTTAATACTATGCTTAAGTACTTTTACCTGAAGTTTGGTGACGATTGATTCATTTCTGCAGATTTTGGACAAATGTGAAAACCTGAGGGGAGATATAGCCCATAAGTACCCAGATTTGTCTGAGACGGCCAAAACATGAGGCTGATGTGACAGCGCAGTGGTTGGAGAAAGATATCGTTGGATCAGTTGTCACACCCAGATGAAATTGATACCTCACGGCGAGACATTCAAGAAATCCTGTTATTCGTGTCAGTTTATTTCTCGACTTGCTGATCAAGACGATCAGCACCGTCCTATGATTTTGTTCAAGCCATGGCGAACGGCGGTGATGGATCGATGCCTTACAGAATCGTTTATCCCCGAATCCTGATTTCCGGAAACCATGAGACATTGTAAGCAGGGATGGAACCGGCCCAGAATTTTAGGGCCCCGGCCGGTTACGGTCCTGAACTACTTGGCATGGGCCGGTTTTCTAGTTAAGTTGAATTTAAATAGTTGTATGATATATATGATAGCATTGCATTAAGTGTACATGTAGTCATATTCTTATGACGCCTCCCTGAGAACAACAAGAGATTCTACGGAATCAGGGTCTAGACGTGAACGAACTTCATTGACTATCCGACCGGCACTGCTGAAATGTCGCTCAGACTCACCGCTGCTACCTTGAATTACCTTGCTATTGCCGAAAGGAGAGGGAATTCATTTTTATAAGCCTAATTGATGATGCTTATTTTGAATTTTCAAAGCGATGTGTTATTCATAGAAATTGAGGTACTTTCAATGTTCGTTATTGTATATCAAAGCATGGATATCCATGATCAAAGTTATGATAGATTTCATAGCGTGTCAGAAGAAAAATCTTTACGTTATCATTATTAGATAATTTAATTGCTGACTTAATTGTTTTATTTTAATTGAGGATAATTATTTTAATTCCCTGTACAGACTCAAACCGGTTTTAAGGCCGGTCTGGCCGGCCGGCCGAAATGCAAGGGCCGGGGCCGGTTCCATCCCTGATTGTAAGGTCGTCGAATCCACTCTCACGTGTTCAGAGCTGCCTGCATCTACAGTTTTGTCTTTCGGTAGGTCTTGTTCACCTTCATCAGACGCAGAACCATGCACAAGTGCAATCACTAGCCGGCAAAAATGTCACTCATCGTGGTCTGTTAATTGTTGGTACCTACTCATTTTCGACGCAGCCCAGAGGGCAACTTATGCTTCGCGCTAAATGACGCAATTCGAATTAGCGTTTTTCACTGTATCATACTACAGCACCTTTAGTAGTTTAGAAGATACAACTGCGTTCTGCGCACTCTGTAGAGAACGCTAAACGGAAATTGTATGATTGGAAATCTCGCAAAAACAATGCTAGTATTTGACACTAGTATAATTACTTGAAGGAGTGTTTTCAGCTGCTGAGAGGCCATCAAAGTCATGCGAATTTGCTTTAAAGTCATTGGAACCAAATGCTCCACATTCAACTTTAGCGAAAAGGTTTGCTCTTGAACCGAAGTATCTAAGCTATGACCGCAATTTTTGAGAATGAAAACATGGCAATATGCAATTTTGAATTTGAAGCATATTTGAGATTGTAGTCAAAATCTTGGATGTGGATCAAAACTGCTTTGCAATAAACGGTTCCAGATTTAACCCTTGAGTGCTAAAACACTATTTTATAATACGACATGTTTTTTAACCCTTGTTGAGATCAAAGTAGGCCTAATTGATGACTACAGGGATCTGTAATATAGACTTGTTGATAGGCGTCTTGATGCTTCGCTATTTCAGTTATGCTTGATTATGCATTTACGTAAACATTGGGACATGTAACGTAAATGAAATGGCACAATCTGCTGACATAATACCATGAAGAAAATGTGAGGTTCCACGTACCCGGGTCGCTATGATTGAAAATATGAAAGAATGCCTTCTTCTTCGGGTACGGTATATTAAATAAAAATTACAAATTTTCCTGACGTTTCGCCGTCCGGCTTGGTCGCAGGAATCGAAGAAACTGTTGTACAGAACAGAATACAATTCATGAGGATGGCATGATATTGATTTAATCCTACATAAATTGTTATTAGACCTGTTAAACATAAGATACACAACCGTATAAATTTATTCATGTATCCCTATAATACTGCTATTTACAATCTAAGTATACTGATGCTGTATCACTACAAATAAGACAAAGAATACTAAAATGAAGTTAAGAAAAATGCTGGAGAAAGAAACCTGGTTCATGAGACTATGGTCAGCTTCTTCCCGGTGCATCCATTCATTAATTGATCAGGCTGGATCTCGTTGATGTACAGCGACTCAAGAAAAATACGTCGAGAATAGTTATGGACGTTTGAGTGAATTATCTCCCATTGAATGTTGACCTGATTATGGGGATGCTCCACGTGGAAATGGTCACACACAGCGCTGTCCAAATTTTTGCAGTTGATGTGCTCACTTATGCGGGTTCCCACTGTTCTTGCACTTTGACCGATGTAAATTTTTGAGCATAGCCCACAACTAATTTTGTAAATAACGCTTTTAGTATTACACGTATTCGGATGAATAGAAATTTTGCATGTTTTGCAATTGGGAGAACAAGACAAACGGTCTTTAGGAGGATGAAAAACTCTTTTTAATGGAGGAGCAGAAGAAAATCCGAGTCGAATCATATCATGTAAGCCCGATTTCCTTACGGAGCTTAACATTCGCCGTTTGTGTTCCTCGGATATAAACGGGCATTTAATAAATATGCGGTTGGAAGAGCGGTTGTCATCATCGTTGATAGGGTTTCTTTTGAACCGTTGGTAAGTACGTTGCAAAAAATTTCGAGGATATCCATTATTCTGGAATCGTTTAATTACCATATCAACTGAGTATTTAACATGTTCATCATCAGTTGAGCAACGAACAGCACGATTGAATTCACCAATGACGATACCACGTTTGAGAGAAACTGGAGTGTGAGAATTCCATGGATGTATTGCTCCACTATGTAATTCTTTAAAGAAAAGTCTGGAATGGAATTTACCGCTCGTAAGCATGATTTCGCAGTCCAGAAATGGCAATCGACCATTAGCCTGTTTCTCAAGTGTGAATTGAATGTGTTTGTTCACTGAGTTGGCAGTAGTCAGAATCTCGTTAGGGACCAATCTGTCTGGCCAAATTATGAATACATCGTCTATGTATCTTTTCCATTGACAGGTAATATTTAGTTTTGATAAGATTTGCCTTTCAATGTGATCCATATATATGATGGCCATTTGTGGTGACAAAGGATTGCCCATAGAGAGACCATTTTTCTGCGTAAATATATCTTTGTTATATATAATAGTGTCAGATAAGAGGGCAAGTTTCAAAAGGTCCAGAAATTCATCAACAGATAGATGTTTGAAAAAATTGTGCATGGAATGATAAGATATAAAGAAGCGCTTCAACACTGTGAATAATCCATCACAGGAACCATCATCCGAATCGTAATATGGAATACTCCCATACAAATCTTTGACATCTAAAGATGCGAAATTGATTTGTTCCGAAGGCAACTCAATATCAACTAACCAATTAACAAAAGATGAGCTGTTCGGAAGGTGAGCCGGGATATATTTTAAAAAATAAGATAAATGATGGGATAGTAATTTGGAGAGACTATAGGAAGGACCATTAACGGCAGAGACAATGGGTCTACCAGTAATTTCACCAGGCTTATGGTCTTTTGGTAGGGCATATACACCATTCGGCTGAGGTTCAGAACATTTTGCTTTGAGCAGGCTTTCATAAACATTAGACTGCTCTTCTGATTTGAATCTGTTGGCTATGCTCATCAGTTTCTTATTAAAATAAGCCTGTTGAGTTTGAGGTTTCGTTGCTTTGATGTTTTGTAGATTACCCGTTTCAATAGTTGACTTTGACAAAATTTCGTCGTATTGGCTTTTATTTATAGCCATGAGTCTAGCTGTCTTGTCAGTAGGTACAATGATGGTACTTTCATTGGATTGCTGAATTTCTTTTCTTGCTTTGAGGAATTTAGACGATTCACAGCGTGCTGAATTGTCTATCTTGATGTTATTCAGATTTCTGATCAAAGATCCACCAAGCTCATGGATAGATTCTGGAGGTAAACTCATTCGTTTTAGTTGTTGTAAGCAGTTTTCAATATCAGCTTTACATTCCATTATTTGACAATTTAGGGAACGCTTCGAAAGATCAGTTGGAATGTATGAGGGACCATTTTTGAGAATGTCCATAGTATCGCTGCAAAATGCAGAATCCGAAGCATTATTGAAAGAATCAATAACTGTATTTGAATTCCCATCACTATGGCTTCCATTTCTATCTGACCGCTCCCGTAATAAAGCAGAAAACTTTTTGCGTTTCGTATCAGCCAATTTCTTCTCAAAACATCTCAGTAATTCCATTTCCGTCTGTGATAGAGGAAAAACATATCTCTCCAGCGACTTTAATCTGTTGTACTCAGCATCCAACGCCATTTGTAACCACTGTCGACTGTGTCTCAAGGTCAATTTCTCCGCTCGTTTAGAATTTAAAGTGTACTTTAATACATTCTTTGCCCGCAGACCTTTAGGAATGACTTTGGATTTACGGCACATCCGCATGAATTTGATATTGCTCCTGCACTGTGACAATTTCTTCGCTTTTTGGAATTCAAAGGACATGATGAAAATGTGAGGTTCCACGTACCCGGGTCGCTATGATTGAAAATATGAAAGAATGCCTTCTTCTTCGGGTACGGTATATTAAATAAAAATTACAAATTTTCCTGACGTTTCGCCGTCCGGCTTGGTCGCAGGAATCGAAGAAACTGTTGTACAGAACAGAATACAATTCATGAGGATGGCAGTAGTTTATAGTGTGACATCCGGCGCGACGCTTCGCTTCGCTTCGCTTCGCTTTGCTTCGCTTCGCTTGCGCCGGATGTCACACTTTTGCGGGGGTTTTTCAAAATTTTCAAAAAAATCAAAATTTCAAAAATTTAGGTAGATTTCAAATTTCACGTGGCCGAAGGGCGAAAATTTAAGTTGTCTCAAAATATCACGTGGTCTAAGAATTTTGAAAAATTTAGGCAGACGAAAATTTAAGTTGTCTCAAAATATCACGTAGTCTCAATATACCAGAAGATTGTATTCAAAATATTTATTCAAAATATTTATTCAAAATATTCATTTAAAAATGGAAGAAACAAAAGTGGATGAAACAAAAGTGGAAGAAACCGCAAGAATATATCCTTCGTTATCATATGAACGTAGTTCTACTTTAATGGACATTGAAAAGATTAACATTGAAAAAATGAATAAAGAAAAACACAAAGATAGAGTTAGGTATATGAAAGATAAGGAATCTCAATTATTATTAAGATTAGAGCATTATAAAAAATTAAGAAAGAGATGGTCTAATGCTTTAACAATTGTCATTTCATCTGGCGTTCTTACAATTCCAGTAGTTGCTACTGCTTTAACTCGATACAAAATGAAAACACATTTCCATCTTTGAAATATTTTATTCACATCACAGACAAGTACTATGTACAAGTAGCATGGTTTACAACGAATAAAATATGTTGACTAGAAAATGTGTTATGACATGATACAATTGTTTCTGTATGAGTAAAATAAAGTAAGGCTCATAGAACTATAAAACCAATGAGGACAAGTAGCATGGTTTACAACGAATAAAATATGTTGACTAGAAAATGTGTTATGACATGATACAATTGTTTCTGTATGAGTAAAATAAAGTAAGGCTCATAGAACTATAAAACCAATGAGGACAAGTAGCATGGTTTACAACGAATAAAATATGTTGACTAGAAAATGTGTTATGACATGATACAATTGTTTCTGTATGAGTAAAATAAAGTAAGGCTCATAGAACTATAAAACCAATGAGGACAAGTAGCATGGTTTACAACGAATAAAATATGTTGACTAGAAAATGTGTTATGACATGATACAATTGTTTCTCGTAAATTGAAATAAGGGAAGGGTCATAGTACTATTATCTATTGGGAGTAGCTTACCGTTTCAATTGATTGAGTTTAAAATTTGATCAAGGGTTGGGCGGTGTCTCCCATGGCGAAGATACGAGTCAATAATAGCGAAGTTCCTTTTGAAAAATGATATAGATTCCGTCGAGTTCTTAATAAACGGAAATCGTAAATATAGTTTATAAAATTTTCTTAAAAAGATGCTATAGCCTCTCGAATAACCTAATTGTTTACAAACATGGCCACTTCCCCGGATTGCAGTCAAAGCTCTTCCTTTTATACGCGATAACTTCACAGTATTGTTCACCGAAATGTCTTCTTCTCTTCTTAAATGTGCTAAATAATTAGTTAGCTCTGATGGTAAGATGTCTCTTTGAATTTCTTCTTCAAAATTATAGTTTGAACTGATATTGATGGCGTTATCTTGCAATGTGTCTTCAAATCGATTTATCACTAAAAATTCTCTGAATGTTTTTGATGCGTGGATGTCTTCTTCCTCCCTTGGTTTAAGATATTTCTCCTGAAATTCTGTTAGCATCTCAATACACTTCTTCCGTTGATCTTCGTTCACAATAGTGTCTGAAATTTTTCTTTTCAAATCGGCAAAGGCGATGCTTGAACGTGCCATTTTCGTTAAAACGTAGTGAATTAATTATGATAAAAAATAAAATTGTTGAAAGTCGCTGATGAAATTGACCAAAATAGATAAAGGTCACAGATGATTCGTAAGCAGTCACAGTCTCGTAGAACGCTCGCAGAATGAATAATACACGCAGTAATACGTGGAATAATGGCAGCAGCTGTTCAAGTGAAAAGTTGAGTTATGCGGGTCACAAAGAATTCTCTCATACTGAATAGCTTAAACTGCTAGCAGCTGTTCATGTTGAGAAATTTGGTAACAGATGTTGCTAATGTCTTAATACAGATCAAACAATCAATATTCTCTTAACAAGAGTTCATAAGAATAAAATAGAACAATGTAACGTTTTAATTTAGATTAAATTAAATCATTTCAAAATCGAATAAGTAGCAAGGAAAGTCATCATTGTGGAACAGTTTTAACCCTTTAAGCCCCAGGGGACACCCGTGTCCCGCAGTTAATGAAGACGATAGTGTTTGAAATACATCTTAGTATAGATTTTTAATGTCATATAACTTAATAACTGAATACGGATGACAGAAATATTCGAGTATAACTGACATTTCTCACATTTTTGTACAACATATTTTACTGTTTAAAAGTGATGTTTCACTTTGGTACATTGATGATCTTACAACAGTGACGGCGCCAGGTCATAACATGTTGGAACATTTTATCTCAGTTACATTTTTTATATTTGATCAAAATTATGTAATAGACGTAATTGGTTCAATGAAGAATCTGATATAGTGTAAAAAATAGACGATTTTATCGAATGGGACACCAGTGTCCCTCTGGGGCGCAAGTGATTCTTAGGGAAAAATGTTGACTAAGTTGCGATGATGTTTCTGCTGGCATAAATAGTTACCTGGGAATCCCAGCAATGACAATCAACATTTTCTGCCACGCAGATGAATGGATTTCCCTATCTCAGTCGTCACGCTATAGTCAACGTGAGATAGTGACTTTAGGGAAGTCCACGATCTCCCCAACAAGTATATAATATTCTTATTATCTATGTTTGTAGCTGTCAAGCGTATGGCGTGGTAGGTTAAAAATAGATATCTGGGAATATCAGAGAAGACAGCTTAGATACTCATCTAACAACCAATTACATGTACGGTATATCACAGCTTTCATTATATCAGGATTTCGTTTCCGAAATTCATTACTCGCAGTGCCTCGTTCAAAGAAGATCATCTACAGTATAGACAAGCTGTCCAGTGATGAGATTTATGCTATCCTTGACAGAGTGGATAGCGAGGATGAAGACAATATTGACAACATCATGAATGATAGTGACACCGAATTTGCCACCACCGACAATCCGACAACATCAGAAATAGAAGGATCAAATAGGCCTACTGATCATGCACTGGAAAGAGGATTAGAAGCTGTCATACATGTACAGGAAAATGTAGAAAATATCGAGAGCGAGAATGTGATGCGTGAATTCAAATGGAAATGCAGGGGACCATCGATCGAAAGAGGAACTTGTCAATCCGATGCACCATATCAAACTTGATATACAATCAACGATTCCCAAGACAACTGACATTATTACAGTTCAAGGAGGCGATTTCTGATGGCCTCACAAGAAATTTCTCGTCTCGAAAGAGAAATTTTCCTCAAATTCGCAGCAATATTCTCATTAAAAGAAGACCAAGCAATGTAAGTCAAGCAGTGCATTTGCCCACGTTTAACAATGCGAGACGCCGCTGTGTTCAATGTTCAAAACAGTCAATTGAACAACGCACTTTCGTAAAGTGCACTTCTTGTGATGTGTCGTTGTGTCTCTTGAAAGAAAGAAACTGTTTTCTCGATTTCCATTCGTAAAAGACGTTATTAGTGTTTTCCAAAAGTTATTATTTAGCTTGGTAACTATATGTTGATTTGTCATCAACAGAGATTGCAAATAAATGTGTTCAAATTTAATAATATTTCTTCACTTGAGCCCCAGAGGGACACCGGTGTCCCAGTCTGGTGTGGGTATTATATAAATTAATTATGCAATGATGATATAGATATCTTTCTATTGACCAAAAGCAACAAGAATTATGCTATAAAAAGTAGAAAATTATCTCTCAGTTACTTGTGGGGTTTAAAGGGTTAAATCAATACCCCCTCCCTTCTGTCTAAGTAGTAAAGAAAGACATCATTAGAGAACAGTTTTAAATCAATACCCCCTCCCTTCTGACTAAGTAGCAAGGAAAGTCAGCATTGTGGAACAGTTTTAAATCAATACCCCCTCCCTTCTGACTAAGTAGTAAAGAAGGACATCATTAGAGACCAGTTTTAAATCTAATACCCCCCCCCCCAGTAGTAAGGAAAGTCATCATTATAAAAATGTTTTAAATCAATACCCCCTTCTGACTAAGTAGTAAGGAAAGACATCATTAGAGAACAGTTTTTAAATCAATACCCCCCCCCTCCTTCTGACTTCTAGGGGTCCCTTAAGAAATTTTTTTATTATAAAATGAGCAACATAAATGAGTTTTTTAAATTATATGGAACGCAAACTACGACAAATTTCGACCTAAAGAAAATCGCAAATGAATTAGGAATAAAGAATTTTCATGTTCTAATGAGAAACGAATTACAATTCCTAAAAAATAGGCCAACAGGAACCTTCAGTTCCCGGAACAAAGTTCCATCAATAACTGTAAATTTCATAACGAATCTTCACACTTCAGACCAAAACAGCGTACATTGGTCAGCAGGTATCTTTAGTAAAAACGGAGATAATTATTATTTTGACTCATACGGGCTTCCACCTACAAATGAAGTAAAAGAATTACTTGGAACGGGAACATACAATACGTTTCAAATTCAAACACCAGGCACTACTTATTGTGGACAATTATGTCTTTATGTTTTATTTAAACTACAGGAAGGAGTACCATTTCTAGATATAATGTTAGAATTGAACGAGCCGTAGGTTCTATGGCTACGCCTAACAAGGGAATTTCATTCCCGAAACGTTAGTTCCAATAATAATAATAATGATAATTAAAAATCAGTTCGTTGTAATTCATTTTGATAAAAACGGCCTCTGATATCCTCATTATCTAAATCTTTAATTTCATAAGTAATCGGATAAGTTTGATTTATTTTGCAAACTTCAAAATATTTCTTTAGTCCAATAGCCAACAAAGCCTTTTTCAAATTTATTCTTATATTTAAATATTCTAACTCTATCTCCAATTTTAAATTTCGGTTTTAAGTTTCTGCAAATTCGGATTACTCTCATTCAAATTATTATTCTCGAATATTTTCTTTCGTATCAAATCAGGGTCGTCAGAAGCATTCTTTGGGGTTTCTTCAATACCAGAATGAACTTTATTATTTTACTCTTCCACAATTCCTGGTAATATTTTTATCCATTTCTGATTTCTTTGCTCAGTAAATTTCTTGAATAATTTATTTTTTAACGTCCGATTGAATCTTTCTATCACTACGGCCTTCCCAGCGTTTCAGTTGAATAAACAGTTTCAAATAGTGGCTGAACGTTTCGGTTATAAAATTCCGACCCTTTATCAACAAACAATTGTTTTGGCTTTCTATTACTTTCTTTAAAGATTTCTTCAAACGCATATTTAACTGAAAGACCACTTTTATTTTTTAAAGGCTTTACCCAAGCATATCGTGTATATAAATCTATAACGGTCAATGCGTATTTGTAGTCCCTTTCATTCGGCATATGAATAAGATCAGCACTCCAAATATCATCTTTATTAAATACTTTTACTTTTAATAAATATTTAGGC
>CAJQUW010007471.1:0-79024 GCA_907163375.1 Prostheceraeus crozeri | reverse complement strand
CACGGTGTTTTCAGGGGTTATACCTCAAGTTTCATTCCCACTCTGGAAACCAAATGGAGGTTGTTCCACATGTCCTAGGAAGTGTAAAAAAACAAATTTGAAAAAAATCTATCGAGCCCTTTTCTTTCTGCAGCTTTTTTACACTTTTTTGCTTTTTTTGCTTTTATGTTTTAATAGACTTTCCTTGAAATTATGTGCCCACTCTAGAAACTAAATGGAGATTGCTCAATATATCATAGGGAGTATAAAAAAGTAAATTTGAAAAATGTCCATCGAGGCCTTTTCTTTCAGCAGCTTTTTTGCACTTTTTTGATTTTCCACATAATTGTTCTAATACATTTTCCTTGAAGTAATGTGCCCACTCTACAAACCAAATGCAGATTGCTTCACATGTCCTAGGAAATACTTTAAATACAAATTGAAAATAATATGTCGAGCCTTTTCTTTCAGCAGCTGGTTTCCACTTTTTCGCTTTTTTGCATAATTGTCATAGCACGCTTTCCTCGAAATTATATGACCTTGTCCATATCTCTGACATAAATAGTTGCTGAAATATCAAATATGTAGCTAGTTATTGATGATCTTACAATGAAGGGAACCATATTTGACATTAGGATTCATTGTTCGATTGCTATGATCACCGCTTTGGTTTAGTTTCGTGATAAATGCAGAAAAATCATATTGAAGATTTTTGTACTTCGCAAATGCTTGGATTAGGTCTTTTCAGCGATCAGGCAAGTGAAGCAGTTCATCACAATTTCTCCATAACGTGGCAAAATTTCAAAGTGTCTTCGATGGATAATTCAGAATACCATGAAAAGCTCTTAAAAGCTGTGTGCACTTACAACAGTCATCATATTTGACTGCTTTTCTTTATTCTTGAAGTGATTGTCCTATATGTGTGCCGTAGTTCAGATGAGGAAATCGGCTTGCTGTCATTCTAATTTTGATTATTCGCTATATTTGGCCATAATCTTGTTATTATTGCTATATAGACATGTTAATATTAGGGGAATTTTTTTCAACCGCGTTTTTTCAAGGGTGAGCGATTATCATGGAAATATAAGCCATTCATTAGCTTTTAGCAGCACAACACAGTGACTATTCTTATAGGGTTCTAGCATTCAGTTTTGTTGATGAAATACGAGGCATAAAACAACGCAAATTAAAAGTTTCAAAATGGAAACGGTGTTAGAATGCTATCATCAAATTACTGTTTTCATCTAAACTTCCAATTGCTTTTTCATAGAGTAGATACGATGCAGGCATTAATTGGCTTACAGAATTGATTAGGCATGCATGCAAAAAGAGTAAAACAGCTTCAATGTCATCAGTATAGCTTACCAGATAAAAATACATTTATCTGATCTCTATAATCATATAAGCAACTGTATGCATTTCAGCAACTATTTAGAGTTTTGTCAGAGATATGGACAAGGTCATATAATTTCGAGGAAAGCGTGCTATGACAATTATGCAAAAAAGCGAAAAAGTGGAAACCAGCTGCTGAAAGAAAAGGCTCGACATATTATTTTCAATTTGTATTTAAAGTATTTCCTAGGACATGTGAAGCAATCTGCATTTGGTTTGTAGAGTGGGCACATTACTTCAAGGAAAATGTATTAGAACAATTATGTGGAAAATCAAAAAAGTGCAAAAAAGCTGCTGAAAGAAAAGGCCTCGATGGACATTTTTCAAATTTACTTTTTTATACTCCCTATGATATATTGAGCAATCTCCATTTAGTTTCTAGATTGGGCACATAATTTCAAGGAAAGTCTATTAAAACATAAAAGCAAAAAAAGCAAAAAAGTGTAAAAAAGCTGCAGAAAGAAAAGGGCTCGATAGATTTTTTTCAAATTTGTTTTTTTACACTTCCTAGGACATGTGGAACAACCTCCATTTGGTTTCCAGAGTGGGCATGAAACTTGAGGTATAACCCCTAAAAAACACACCGTGGCCATTTCATAAACCAACGGCATCTAATACTACACTGTAAACCGAACGATGTCAAACCGATGAAATGCCTGCTGCCAAATGCTTTATTGCTTTTCATTTGGTAGCGTTTTTTCACTGTTTGGTAGCGCCTGCCCAATCCTGTATGGTGCCTACCAGATGCTTCTCTTTCTTCTAGTCGCATAAGTAAGTTAATAAAGCATAATTAATCGTGCATCAAGTAATTTTCGTAGTATTGTATCATGAATGATGCAAAGTTTCTACTAGTAGAGTTGAGAGTTGAGAGCAATAGTTGAAATCAATGCCATCAATAATTGTTTATCCGATTGTTATCTGAATTCTCAATTATCGATTTCAATTTAGTCTCATTTCAGAATTTGCTTTGTTAATACCATGCGGTTGATGATACGGTTGTGTCAGGCTCTGTGGTGGAATCCTCTCTACCTGAGAAAAAGTTATTGTTTATTTTTGAAATTGTCTTAAAAGACATTAACTTCGTGGCAATTTTCAATGCTTTGCCATGATTTACATGGTGATTTTCAAAGTTTGCATTGGAATGATTTAGACTATATTTTTCAGCAACGTTTTTATGTTATTTTAATGGCAATTCAACAGCCGTGCAGCCAACGGCTTTTAAAGTTTTAAGTTCTTCATGCTACAAACTCGTTCATATTTTTAAAGCCATGTCTCTGTTACTTCTTGAATAATCCACATGACAATACAAAGCATACATTGCGAATTATTTGACGTACATTTTGTAGATTATAGACACCTTTATTCTATGAATTATGTATCATTCCATAAATGTTATAATCTCAAAAATTGTGCATCATAGCCGCATAGGCCCTTAATCATAGACTGATATGCATTTCAAAATGAAAAGTTACAAAGGGAATTGTGCAATAAATTTATCAATATATGAGTGGTTACTCAAGAACATCCTTTTAAGCTGTACCGTGAATGAGGAAAGGCTTGATTGCTTTAAAAATATCACGAAAGAAATTTGACCCCTTACTTAATTTATAAATAAACAAAAACACCAGATTCATCAACGAGCGCTTTTGTCCGTTCTATTTCAAGTTGAACACGGAAGTGAATAACAAATTAGCGGCATAACGATCTTAGTACAGAAGATCTATAGTCGGTTAGTCACCAAAACAGACGCAGAGTGAACGCGATATCTTTTTGTACACAAAGGTCAGGTGCGAACCGTTAAATGCTTAATGTCTATATGTACACAATGCTTAAAAAAATATCACTCAAATTATGTTTATAGGCCTATAGAATTTTAAGTTTATTTTTCTGCGTTTTATCAAATCTGTCACCCGATCTGCCAGATTGACTCCCATGAATGGCAAACTTTTTAGATGAAATTTGTAATTTATTTTGTAATTCCATCGAAAAAACATTGCTGCTTGTTGAAATTTGATGTTTTTCATTCACAAGTATAACGGAACTAGAACAGCAAACTGAAATTAGAACTTTAGTTTCATTGAAATCAACTGATATTGAAATATTGATGAGTAAATTTTCAGAGGTGCTAGCAATAATTTGAAGCAGACTGCCTATTTTTGTCCATTCAAAGAATCATTAAATTTTTTCATTATGAAAAAGATGCCGGGAAGTTCATACTATCAGCGAATTTTCATCTGAAATCGTATCTATCCTGAAGAAACTCTCAAAGGTCACGTTCAATTGTTTGCGTGAGAACTACTCTCAAAGCTAACACCACCTCAGGAAGTGACAATCACAGGAGTGACATCACCTCAGGAATATATGCCAATTTAATCTATGAAACATCAGGTTTCTCATGAAATAATCTCTTTTATGAAATAATCTCTTCATGAAATAATCACAACACCAACGCGAATTTTGCAATTCAACACATGGTGATTTGAGGCATTTTGTGAATATATCGGTCTTTAGTTGCATGGCATTCATTAATGCGTAATGTTATAAGTAGTAAGCTTTTGACATAAAAGAGTCAAACTTGCAGTGATGAATTCAATTATGTTACACGGAAGTCAAAAATGATTTTATAAATAATCAGTAAGTTTACAACTATGAACTATGTGCATCACGTAAATTTCAGATTAACCCATTTAAGGCCGCCTATATAAATATTGGCAAATTTCTATAAAAACCGTGGTAAGTATTTCAGACTGTTATGATTAAGAATAATATATGATGACCAGTTCATTACAATACCCTTATCTTAGAAATTAAAGCCGTAACGATTTCGTTACGATGGCGTCATATGATGTCAAAATATACAAAAGCATGTTTCTTTCAAATGTAGCCTATGAATTGCTCCAACAATTCCCGCCGAGGTAATTTGTCATCATAAAAGCTCTCCATCATATTTCAGAGGTATTTGTCGAAACTGTGAACTATCAAATTTAATCAAAGGCCTGCTTTATGCTACTTGTCGTTGCTGTTTGCTGTGAAGTCATTATCGTTGAAATGAGTACAAGTTTTTATATTTCGAAATTCATGTCAAGAAATTGATTATCTTTCTGCATCGACTCCAAATTCATGGTTGAGTTGCAGTATTATGTAGGCCTAAACAATTCTTTTGTCCCGGGTAGTCACTGGTTTCTGCCACTGAGGTCGATAAGACCATCGGCATGCGTATCCAAGCATCTCATAAAGATTCTTGCCTTGAAATGCATCCAGAGAATGGATGCATCTATCTGCGACAATGGAAATTTCCGATATTTGCCATTATGTTGACTGCTTTTTCTGTTTACTGAAATGATCATTCAAATCATCTTTCGTTGCAATCTCACACTCCTTACGATGTCACTAACCTCTGAGATATCATTTGAGAGACTTACCTCTGAGACACATAACCTCATCATCGTCTCAAAACTCTGATGAAGCATTTACTTATGGAGGTTTTGTGGCAACATTCATATACCGTGATCGTCGGCATTAGGCTATTGCATATTTCAGTAACTTCTTTATCCATAGTTAGCAACAGTTTGGGTATTGTCTTCAGATAGCTACACAGGTTGATATAATCAAGCTAAGCCTTTATAGATATTTTAAACCAGTTTGGGCCATCTCGAGCCTCTGGCGTGCCCTTGTAGGGAGAGACGCATCGTCTACAGCCAAAGAAGTTTTGGATTGAAATTGCTCGAGTCGGAGGACATCTTTGTATTCTATGCCCATGCGAACTGGCACCATGATTAAGCTATAAGAGGAAATGCTTGAGATTTGATCTCTCTTTGACTTGCTTCTGTACATGAGCTAACAAGTCTAATGTTGAGGAAATTACTACGGCAATTGACTTCGGTTGGTTTTGTGACGGGAAAGCCATACACTATGAATAGCAACAAGCATTACAGACTCATAGAATACACTAAGAATGCAATATTCCAATGAAATTGTTCGTTTTCAGTACTCAACAAACATTAGTTTTAAAGAAAATTGATAGTACTCACCACCATTTACTTAATTTATATTGTTGCTGTATTTAACATTTGTATATCATATTACGCCAGTGCAACTAAAACGTTACGGTTCAAAAAAATTGCGAGCAATGTCATGAATGAATATCCGAGCAAGTATTGATCGCTGTTTCGGTGTTTGATGGATAATGAGATCACGCAAATGACATTGACAGTAAATTACATGTGGACGTTCAAACACTGAGTCTTTGAGCATATAAGTAGATTTTAAGCCCATTTTTTGTCTAATTTCGTGATAAAATATAAGCACTAAAAAGTGATAAATTTTGAATTGGCGATTGTTTACCTGAAAATATGTGATAAATAATGTATAGTAATCAAAATCTTGTATCATATGTCGCAAGCTGGAGAAGACAGCAGATTCCGAAAAGTGCTGTAACGAAAACGTTACACTGGCGCTAAATGGGTTAAGATAACAATCAATCCGAAATGACAATACATGTTAATTCATAAAAGAACAAATACAATTATGTTTTAGATTTATAATGGAATATGGCTAGAGCGAAATTATGGTTCAGAGTAAAGTTATCATAGGATTGGATCATTGGATTGAGTTTATCATGAATCATCTGCGGAGTTGGGTGTAGAAGGAAGTGATAAGATCTGAATTCTATTCCACACGACTTCAGAGAGGGTTTTCACCCTTCATGTTTAATAGAATATAATGTTATACAGGACTGCCGCTCAAAATTATGTGGTATATCAACTACTGTTAATTTATAAGTAGTATATAATAGATGTAAGCTAAGTATGAGAAGTTCCGGCAAAATCCAGGTCCATGGCTACCAGATGATCTGGAAATCGCTGCGAAATGAAGACAGAAGAAATTAGATAGCAACCAATAAAATTCCAGGTGATTTGGCAGCTGCATTGACGTTTGGCAGCAAATTACTTACCAGCCTGTCGGATTTCACCCTGGCGGTCGCAACCAGATGAACACGGTTTGGTAGCAAAAGAATGCAAAACCGTCTTCATTTGGGAGGAAATGTTAGTTTTCTTGATGATTTGGTTTAGCAGCGAAATTTATTTCATTTGGTAGCTGACGGTTTACAGTGTGCGTCCAATCTGAAATGCAGCCATCGATCTTTCCATCTATCTAAAGAGATATTTTTGCATCTAGGAATCAAATATGTGGCGATGTGATGCTATCGACTATTGTTCACTCGATTGTCATCTCAATTCTCCATGATTGATTTCAATTTGCTCTCAATTCAAGTTTGAAATTAGAGTTTCAAGTTTTGATGATGCCATGTGGCTGATAGTTGCGCTTGTTTTCAGTTCATAGAGTAGGGATATGTACTCGTAGGTATAGTGTCGACTCAAAAAGTATCTGTATACAGTGAAAATTTTTATATGAAAAGATTCAGTTTTTTGCGAAGATTGCGTTCCTGCAGTCCAAAAATTATTTGAGCAGTTTTAAAAAAGTCAAAATTTTGCCAATTTATATACTACCGAGATGACTCCTCTATATAAGTAGTATGCAACAAGTTGGATATCAAAAGGAATGAATATTTGCTAATAAGCATTCCAACTAAGCGGAAATTAAGCTGATTTGCATGGGAATTTCATGATCCCTTTTATAATGGAAGTCTTCATGAAAAAGTCGACATCTTACTGTGGTTTCTTGGCTGAAATTTTATATTTTAAATTTATGAAAGCAATAGCAGATCATCGAGTTGCCAATTTAACAAATATTACCTCTCCCAGGCTGTCATGACACGGACAATCTGTAAAATAATATCATTTCCTTCTGCATTACAATCATGATCAGTCCATTCCGTTGTATTTCTTCAAAACTGCATAAATGTGTATATCTCATATTTTGAAACAATTCCGACTGTATCTGCTTTGAGTACATTTAATAAAATCGAAAGTGCATACACATTGGGGATTTAATAAATCCTGAGTTACCACTCTACCTAACATACTTACTCTATGTTTCAGTCTTTGTGTTGGATTCCTCCCTGTCGAGAAAAAAGTGAATGTTTACTTTTGAAATTGTCACAAAATACATGTACATTGACTTTAGGGATTTCAATGCTTTGTCAGAATTTACATGGCAATTTTTAAGGTTTGCATTGGAATAATCTATGGTGCATCTCAAATTTAGGCCTTACTTTCTAGCAATTTTCATAACCTATTTTCATGATGATTCAGCAGCCTTACTTCCAATGACTTTAAAAGCTTAAAGCTTTTCAGGCTATAAATTCGGGTAAATTTTTGAAGCACCTTTCCCTGCTTCTTTTTAAATCTAGTTGTGTTTTGTCATGATTCACATGAGGTCTCGTGAGGTTCAAATTATTTGAGGTTCTTTTTGCCGGTTATAGACTAACTTGCGTCATTACATAAATGTTGCGGTCTCAAAAATGAAGTTTGCAATTATAGACGCATACATAGGCCTATGTAGTAGAAAAACAGGCATTCCAAAATGAAAAGGCTGCAACTAAAAATTTTGTAATTACGTAATGAGTGGTTACTCAGCAAAAGCATAGTATTATTATTTTTTCCTAATTCTATTATTTGTGATGATTATATTTCGCGATAATTTGCCAACAACAGGGTTAGTAGCGTTTTGGCCACATGTAGAGCACGAAGAAACGATTGTACTTGATGAGTCTTTTTCAAGTTGGCCTTCCACGATGCAGATCTGATGTGTGAAATAGAGCTCACATATATTTCTCTTTGATGGCCATAGATTCCGCAATTTGTAAAACTTATCTGAAATGGTGTTTGTCAGAGGAATTTTAAAATGGTTAACAGATCGAGTCAACTTGTTCGGTTTCAAATGCATGACGGGCGTGGAGTGCGAGCGTGTCTTCAACGTCGCTATGACCTTCGCTTCAAAAGTCAAAAGTCGTATCAGCTATTGCACCTTGAATGAAATATAAATTTTGAAATGGCATTTCAAGCAGACATTCATGCAAATGTAGCTTCGTTTGAGTTTCCGTTGTCCAACCAACTATTTTGCTATTCCTCAAATCACATCTCTTGATCATGTAATCGGTGTTTAAATGAAATGAACAGGGAACATTTTGTGCATGTGCACATGACGTGAAAGCATGTTTTATGAAAATGTCTCATCTCGTAAAATGAGAACGCTACCTTACATGAGCTGCTTCATTACAAATAATGATTTACAATTAGTTTTTCATTTCCATTCGGAATCGCTGAGCCTATTTGATAAATATTAACGTATACAAAGGTAAAATCGTAGATCACTGTAAATCGCTCAATACCAATCACATACGAAGGGTGAATACCAAAATATTTTTGGTATATTTCTGTATTCACTTGGTATATAGTTGCATGCTTTTCGTATCTTATTTCAAATGTGGTATGCTTTACATACTAAAGCCATACCAGCACAATGTCAAAGGCAAGTATCAATAATTTCTAATGTATGTTGATTTAAGACCTTTTGTCAATAAAGATCACACTATTGTTACTACTGTTCTGCAAGTAGTGAGATAATGACATTCAAGAGTCATGCTTTCAGCACTGAATTCGATTTTGATACACGTAAGTCTAAGGCATTTCATGAATAATCAATACGTATTCAACCATCAACAATTATGCATCATGTAATTTTGAAATTAAGCATATTATCAATCCGAAATAAAAACACATTATAATTCAAGAACGCAAAAATAGTTTTGTTTGAGATATATAAGTTAACATGATTTCACGAAAGATATCGTTTGAGTGAATTGCTGTGAATCAATTTGGTTCATAAGGTAAAACTAACTAAAACCCCTGTTTATGTTGCTAGCCAAGTAGCACGACGTCAATCTCGTGGAGCGTAAAATTCACAATACATGTAAATCTAATCTACTTAAATATCCCTCTATCAAACAAAAAATTTTCACGACTGGTATTACCGAAAACGCTGTTTGACAGTAGTATGTAATGCATATTTTTTTGCTGTGTGACTTAAAGCTGCTCATACGAAACACATACCAGAGACATACGAATAAGGATGAATTTGCATCGGGTCTCGTATATAAAACATACCAACAATTCGTATTTCAGTGTAAGAGAGCCAATCACAGAAAGAATAGTTTGTATCGCTACATACCAATCACATACGAAAGTAAGTGAGATGTGGTATGAAAAACATACCAGATCTCTGTAAACATACGAGAATCTCGTATCAGATGTTAGTTTCAAATTGTATGTAATTTTGGTATATATTTGTATGTAATTTTCGTATCCAGCGATTTACAGTGATAGAAGGTGTAATCTGCATGAATCTAATAGTGTTTTCCCGATCATCCCGGGATTGAGAAAATTCGGGATCGTAATCTCAAGATTCATCTATTGCTGCGGAATTGACACCCTAATCATGACTAACAAAGCCCTTGCATTGGATCCAGCAAAGGAGATGTTAAGCTGTTGCTACATCTTTCTGAATGAAATCGCAGTCTCCATTTTGCTTGGAGGTCTCTTCGATCTACTATCCATTGAAGTGTCATCTCATGTTTGATAATTGCTGAAAATGATGCTAGCCATGAACTTGCATGACCTAAAATTTGAAAAATAAAAAAACATTAAAACAGTAAAAACATTCATTTCATACCGGTCATTATATCCATAAGGCAGCACCTTAACGAAGGAATTAATTATGAATTTATTGAACATTCACAAAATGATTCAAAGACACAAACATAAAATACTTCACGCTCTATTAAAGACGAAATATGAAATCAATGGTCAGGAGTCCAATGTAGACGTTTATAAATGGTAAAAGTTGTAATGACACTTCCCAACTAAAAAGACATGAAACTAAGTTTAAAACCAAACAAACATGCTTGTTTGTTCAATTCCAAAAAATTATGTATTTTCCAATCCTGGCCACTTCAACAATGAAGGAAGTTTTTCCGGTGAATCAAATTTTGCAGCCGGGTTTGTCGATTTTTTTTGACAACAAATTTTTGAATATGCAGCATCGTCTGAATGTCTGCTTTAACTCTTTTCTCGCACGCAAATGTTTCATAGTGATGCTGTGACGGCTCTAATGACATTTCCAATTCAGACGCGTCGACGGTATAATCAATTTTGTTCGCATTTATTTGTACAACAAAGTTTAAACACAACAATCCTTATTTATTTTCCATTTCCAAATAGATGAAATTTTGCTTGTTCTATTCAGCAAACTAGATTTCTATCGATTCATGATTACGGTAGTAATAATCTAAAGTAACTAACTACACACGCAGAGTTTTATGTTTACCCTGTAAGTAATAGAACTCTAAAGTAGAACTCTAAAGTAACCCTTGGAGTAATTACAACTGACGATTTGAGTAGTTGTTCCTAAAACTGAATTTATTAGAATCTGAAATAAGCTTGGTAGGTACATTGAAAGCATTTCATGTTCTGCATCATGTTCGTGATTCAATTGTGATAACAAAGAGTATATCCATTCTCAATAGCATTGCAACGCTGTAAATCAATATTTAGCACTGATTGGCTAGTTTGCTGCGTCAATCAATGCTATATATGGATTTACAACGTTTCTAATAATGCGTTCAATTTAGGCATTATTAGATATACTTTTACATTGTCTTCTTGGCAAGGTGTAGTCACACACCTGAGTGCATGACAAAGAACTTAATTCGTGCCATGTATGAGATGCGCATCACGTTGAAATTTTAAAAGTGCATGATGGACATCAGCTCAGGATCATTCTCCCCACATGCCAACTATGTGATATTTTGGTATATGAATCTCATAAATAAATTACTATAAAGTAATAAAATATTGAAAGTAAGATAGCCAACCATATCTCACGATGCTATCTTGTAAAAAGGTCAGTTGGCTCCGTATGCTGTTGACAGGATTGGCTTATTCGACCACTCAGAATTGCAGTAAAAAACAAAATTATTTGCACCTTATTGATAAAATTGCATTTACGCATGTAATTATCGAAGAAGTAACTTTTATTTCCTAGTTTGAGCCTTCCGAGTTCTTTGGAACTGCTCTTCAAAATCAGTGAAGATCACGGTTCTTGTACGAATGTTCTACTGTTTTAAAAGTTCAGCAAGGGATTACCTTGAATTTGAAGTTAAATACACTACACTGTACTTACATGTATGCTGATTTTACTTTATAACTCGGAATCCATTGGTGGGGTACTTGATTGACATAGGCCTAATATCCTGTTATGCTGTAGGTAGACCTATATGATTCACGCTTAGTATATTTCCTCATGATTAATGTCATCACAGATTCCTAAAATACATGGAATCTTACATGTATATGGAAATATCCTGTATATGGAGAGTATTATTAATAGAGGCGTCAAAAATTTTTCACTAAATGACATTATCTACCAACTTATGGTTCTATCATAAAACAGCAAGCATCGTTTGTGCAGCCTAGCGGTAGGCATTCAAAGCTGTTACCGATATCGTGTAATTAAACTTCGTCTCACTGGTATGGCATGAGTCAATCAAATTTTGTCGGGCGTTTAAACTAAGTCCTACATTTACATGTAATATCTCAATATGAAAAATTTTCCTTAGAATTTTTTCCGTGTGATTGTGCTCTCGTATTTTTTCTATCCCTTTCTTTCTTTAAAGTTGAATTTGAATTGATATTTGGAGCACACATTTCTGATAAAGTACTAAGATGATTGTTTCGAATTGAATTTCATTTCATCTGAATCGAATCGTAAATCGGAACCTGATTCTCTAAATTTGAATCGGAACTTTGGACTGGCGCATCGGATAATCGCAAATTGGAAATTTTATTCCAGTTCGAAGTGTCATTCCACAGGGTCATCCACTGGCCCGCTTGTCTTTGGGTTCTTCGTCGCTGGTCTGTCGGTTGTCAACCTCGAAGTTCTCCATTCGAAGTTTGCTGACGACATACTCCTGGCAGTGATCATCAAGAAACATGATACTATCAGCCAACTCGATTCGGACTATCATGACGTTTTAGAATGGACGCGCAAAAACAACAAGCAAATTAAGCCAGAGAAATGTCAACAAATTTTTGCATCTCTTTCGGGGAGGCACAATTTTCAATTTATGATGTTTCTGATATACCCATCAAGACAGAGTTTTTGTTCTAAGGGGTTATTGTTGACTATACGCTGACATGGAAATCCCATGCATACCTGAATGAAAATCGTCGTTACCGTACAGAAAAATTAGCGAAAATACATCATTATGAAAATTGAAAAAGAAGGAAAAATGACATGAAAAATAAGGAAGGTTCGTAAATTCAACGTGGATGAATAAAATTGTATCGTTGGCAAACTTGCAATACGAAGGACTTAGCACGTCGATCAGTCCGTCTTATGGGTTGCAGAAAGCGACCAGCTTCCGATCGCGGTGGTAGCAAGCTATGGAGAATGTTATCAGTCTCCATCATTTTCACGAGAAACCAGCCAGAGAGCATGCAAAAGAGACAAAGCAGTCTCCGGTGCACCCTTGACCACAGATAAAGCGATGGAATCGGCGCTGTATAGCCTAAAGATGATTCGATTCAGCAGTTGATAAGCCTGAAAGCAATGGAGCACAATATTCGAGTATCGAACGAACCAATGCAAAGTAAATAGTTCTTAAAAGCGCATGAGTTAGGCATGTCTTCAGTACAGGTATCGGATACATTCTTCTGGATGTTATCTTGCTCACTTTGTCGATGTGGTCAGACCATGTTGTACGAGAGTTAAATCGGACACCCAAGATGTCAAGCGTATCAATGAAGGTAACTCCAGGTAAGTTAAAGGCGACATCTGCATTGTAATTGTGCTTCCGTATCAGGAGTCCTTTGCACTTGTTGTCATTAATAGCTAATTCCATTTTCCTGGACCATCGTAAAATATTTTAATGCTCTGTGTTAACATGATCATTTGACTGTGAGCTATCTATAGGAAAACACAAAGTTGTATCATCGGCATAACGAACCACCTGGCATTCGTTCGTTTCAGCTCTGAACTTCGCAGTAGAGGATGCATACAGATAAGGCCCCAATATTGAGCATTGGGGTATGCCTGATGTGACAGATAAGTTCGTGCTTTTAGTCATGCCTATACTCACGTGTTGTTTTCTGTCACTGAGGCAGCTCATTGTCCATCTAACTAATTTCAGTGGAACTTTTGCGTCTATCAACTGCTGGATGAGGATATCCGTTCTCAATCTGTCAAACGCTTTCGAATAGTCATAAGACACAATTAGTGCACCACATGTATCTGGATGGTCAAGGTAGACATCAGCAACGCTTGTATTTACATGCCAATTATCGATAGGTCGAGTGCCATGTCACATGAATGACGATTATTTAATGTCATGGAAGATATAAAATCGGTTGTTATTGGTGACACAGTGTCCTTTGTTGATTTGCAGCTGTGAAGATTTCAGTAGAATTTGTGAGCATGGTCTCTTTATGCAATCGATCAGGTAAGATCTATTTGATTCATTTGCATATTTTTGAAATATATTCATTGTATTTGAAGCTTTCACTATTATGTTACAATCATCAATTTGGATCAGCTACAGGCCCCATAAAAAAACTAATTATAAACAAATATTCTATCAAATATTCACTCCGTTGGCCTTGATACTCCGTTGGAGACAAAGTGCTTGTGAGAAATAAGAGAAGAGATGACCGAAAAAGGGAACAAGGGGAATTGATTATTGAGGGTCAAAAGGCACGCACGGGATAGTCACACTTAATCTCCATTCACACTGGACGTGGCGCGTCCAGAATTTTTGCTCAGAACCATAGTAAGCCTATGGGCTGTGCACACAGAGACGCGCGAGACCACGCCGGTGTTGCTAGATTATATTGCATTTCCTGATGGTCAAGATTTGAGTTTGAACACGAGACATGTTTTAACGATCTTCCAACTTCAGTGAGCTTTTGGTATATCATGCGGTCTCTTCCAAAAAAGTATTTTGACGTATTTTCGATATCTCCTTATGACTCATTATCGCTGTCTGAAGATATTTATCATTATCGTTGTGTGAATGTTGCGATTAGTATGACGCTCATCATATTGACGACAAGCGATTTCCTCGACCGGCAATTTTTCTGGTCATCCTGGCCTTCATGACGATCATGACGATGGTCTCAAAGCGCTCTACTTCTGCACTGCATGCGAACTATTTAAAAATCAACATCACCGCCGAATTATCATTGAAGTTGTTCATGCGTAGATTTCGAATGAGTCAATTCTTCTGCAGTTCATTTGTAGGTACCTTACAGTATATGGTCAGTATGGTCTGACTATAATCCCGGTGTGCCAATAATTCCGATGGTATCAGAATTGATATCATAACCATTCTGGTGTTAGTTGAGTCTGTAAGTAAAAGAAAACACATAAAAATGCGTGGGGAGTAAATCCATCAATCCCAATACGAATATTCTGATTCGGAATGAAGATAAATGGGTCTGCTGATGAATCTGGAGCAAAAACATTTGGTGTCAAATGGTGCTGATGATAAAACCTAAAAAGTAATGGAAAGATTTGTTGGAACATCAATATTGAAGTTTATAGTAATAAAGTTATCAAAGTTAATATCAGAATTCAGTTACAGTATAATCCCATTATAACGTACACTCTTGGGAATGATAAAAATGTCCGTTATATCCGATGTACGTTATATCAAGGGTAAGACACTTTTCCATTTATAGCCATCCAGGTCCACTTTTATATCATCGCTTTTCACATTTTCAGAATAAAGCAAGTTATTTGGTATTATGACTTTTGATAATTATGCTTAGAAAATGCATGTTGATGGCATGCAAAAGTCAATTACAACTCACTTGCATCCAAAGTTACCAATAGAAATTGCTGGTGTTACTTTACATACTGCATTCAAAGTGGTTTGACGAAGGTACTCATAAGAGAGTGCCTTTTAAGTGGTAAATTATGTAGGCCAACATGATTGTCTACGGCTGACTTTCCTATTGCGAAAATAAGGAGTTTCTCAGATACCATATGTTTGCGCCAACCATGAGAGTCAAAAGTTGCTTGCTGTAGGCCTATTTCCCTCAATGACATGAATCATCGTTGTAAGTGAAGGTTTTACGTGGATGGAATTGAATAGAATAGGGTAGTCTCATCTGCCTAAAATAAATCACATGGCTAATAGTCAGCCAGAATCGCAGGCGACACTTATACATCAAAATATTATTGAGAATATTTACAACTGTCAGGAATTGAGATAAACAGAAGCGAATTTTTGCGTTATTTTTTCATTGGAGTGAAATTTCTGTCCGTTAATTCCAATTGTACGCTATAGTCGTGTTCGTTATAGCCGGAGTATTTTATTATTACTCAGATAGGATATTTTGCCAGGAATATTTTGTGTGTACGTTATAACCGAATGCACGTTATATCCCATGTACGTTACAGCGGGATTATACTGTATTTTGATAGCTGCTTATCAATCAAAGCTCTCAATGCCAACCGTCATCCTAATTATTCCGTGTGAAATATTATCCCGCTTCTTCAAACAGTTCATTCGAGGTGTGTATTTATTTGCTTAATATGTCTCTCAATCTGAAATATTAGTTAATTTATTCTAATCGCATGCCTCATGTTAGCTCTTAAGATAATTATTGTTTGGTTTTCAGATATTTAATGCCCGATCGCTAGAAAACAAAATAAATCTTATGAGAGCCAATTTCAACATTCAACACAAATTTTCGTCAGACGACAACAAGACATGACTTAGGTTATATCTCAGCAGGGATGCGAGCGTCTGTTACAGAGAAACTATAGAAAGTCAATAACTTGTGATGCAGACAAATCGTCATGAATAATTAAAATCTCGTTGTGATACAGTTTCTCATTCTGCAATCAACTTCTTGCCTTACACTTACATTATCTCTCAGTTTTGAACAGTCATCACTTTCCCACGCATGTAGGAGCAAGCATATAAAGGCAACAACACAATTTTCAGTTTTGCTTGAATTTTGGTAAGCCTATATCTTTTTGAACAAATCAAGAAGTGGCAATTCACATAATTCAAGTACAGCAACTGAATACAATAATATGTAAGGTTTACTACTGAATTTCCCGGGAATTCCCAGAACATTTCGAGAAATGCTAGACTCACTGAATAAATGGGAAAGATGAACTGAATATATTATTCTCAGAAAATAGTCTATATATTAATAGTATTTGTCGTATAGACAATCCACTTATACCTACAAACAGGAGTTGCAGTTACACAGTCCTCCAATAAGAGGAGCGCAAAGGTCATCCTCTCCAAGCTTTTCATATTTGTCTACAACCCGGAATTTTTCATACAACAGTCTATCCAGGTTGCATTTTAAAAGCAGAGAGCTTAGAGTGAAGTGAAAGCCATCTCTATAGGGCTTGGAACAAGTGTTTAATTGCATTTGCATTTGTATTTTGAGCTTTCAAAAAGCATGTCTCCATTTTTATTCAGCATCCGTAAATGCTGTTTGTATCTATGTATCAATATCTTGACATATTAAATTAAAAATATTTGTATTTGAACTTGCAAAATGATATATTTGATCCAAACTTCCAGCAGGTTAGGTCTAGCCTGAGAGAGTTGGACGACTATTCTTGTCAACTAAAGTGACCCAGTAAAATCAATGCAGCATTTTTACAGCAATCCAGTGATATTGATAATGAAGGAGGCTGCGCTCTTAAGAAATCGTGGGATAATTTCCCGAGGAATTAATATGATTTCACGGAAACGCAAAATTCATTTCCTGCTAAACCTTAACAGCAACCCATCAAATCAAATGGTGGGTTGTCAGTCAAATAGATGATGACATTCAGTGTCGAGAATGTAGTAAAATAAATGTGATAAAAATGTGAGCACCATCGTAATCTACTGCAGACATTTTTGCAACTAATGACGGTTTGGGATTGAATGCATTATAATTGAATAGATATTGTAATATTGTTCACTGTAGACTGTAAATAACTTTCAAAACAGCTAGTGTATGATTAACCTTACATTTTCCCCAAAATATAAAAGTTTCATAAAAATTCCCAGAAATGATGACTGTTTTTCTGTCATTAATTGATCTTAACTTTGATATCATCAATTATCAAATCTACCTGATGCTTACGGAAATCTTCTCTACATTTTGTAACGGTTTTAATGGTTTAAACGACTTCAACGGTATACATGTGCAATACATGTAAGTATTTGAAATGATGCAATTGTCACGTTTAGGAATAACCATTATCAGCAAATATACAAATTGTCTTTTCTTTTACCGGAGAACTCCACCTGTTGAAAATCAATTGTCATATATTATTCTTGTCTCGAGGTTTCGACGGCCGGACTGCACGTCTTATTCATGAGACTGACAGTTATTGCAACGGTATATGTACACGGACATTGGACAATGAGCAAACTTCACAACTTCGACAGAGCAATATTGACCAGTCTCATGATTATGATGGCCGAAATAAAACCGTCTGTACATGTAAATTTAACTGAACTAAAGGCAAACTGTGTACACACAAATTTGTAAAAAAAGGGACACCTTTAACTTGTCAATTCTTGCCGTATTTTATCAAACTGCTTTTATGAGAGAAGTGATAATTACCATGAATTCTCACACGCCACACTGACAAGGCATTGGTACATAACCACTGTCAGTCACTGAAAGCCGCCTTCGTGTAGGTGCGGCTGTCATGACAATCCATTGCTTTCAACGTGAATGACCGGTCTGGTCAATTGTTATAATAGAGTGTCGAATTTTTATGACATGCGGCGAATGCACAGAATTAGACAGGTCGTCTCTTTTTCTGTTTGACTAGAAAGGAAGCATTGGAACATGCAACGTTAATGAAGTGGCACAATCTGCTGACATAATACCATGGCAATCGAACAATGAGCAGCCAGTTCAACATTAAACACGCCAAATTGTGCGAAGTTCCAGTGACTGTTATCAAACGGATCACACAGAAAAGAGACACAGTCGATGTCAAGCTCTACAGAGAACTTTGTGAACGCTTTTTCGTGCACCTGCTAACTTTTTTAATAATGATCGGAAGGCCCAATTTTATCGAGAAAACCTCTGCGCAATGATCTGAATTCTTCGAATCGGAAGGAATGGTCGCGTTCGCAACAATTTGAAGGAATTCACAGCAATCCGCAAGCGGCACACGACTATTTTTCATTTCTCTGCAAACTATCAAAAATTTCTTTTTCACACTAGCATGATAACGATAAGGATAAAATTGTGACGATATTTCATTTTCTCAGATCAACAATGTATCGTCGGGCTGTGCTGTTCACATTGTAACGATTTATCGTGCCGTGACGATAGAATCGTTCAACTACACAATTTCATCAGTTGTGCTTGTTGCAGAGGAATCATTCTATAGTCATTTTCAATGTATGAAGAACGTCTCCTGGTTTTGCTGCTGCGAAGAAGAAGACGAAAAAGGAGACGCAGCTATTGGACTAATCCACTATTCATAAAAATGTGATGAGCCGATCGGTGATGAACGTCACTTTGACGTAGCAGCGGCTTTTGCTTAGATAAGCGATATTTTTTCACTTTCTTTTCGGTTCTTTCTTTGATAGCTTGATGAAGTCTTTCGGATAGTCATTCAGTCGAAGGATTTTATCAAATTGTTGTATGTGTTCTTGATTCGAAGTTGAATGTGAACAACGCCCTGTTATTCATTTTCTCTCATTTCTGATGGTGACTAGCTTTGTTGCTGATGAAATGTTTGAATTGAAATTAATGAAGATATTCTTCCTGGCTTATTTGTAGAATTCGAAGTCACTTGCATTTGTTGTTATGGCAAAGTCAAGAAGACTCAATTGTATATTTTGTTTTGGCAAATCAATCCCGAATTAATGTAATAGTGCTCTGTGCATTCAGGACTGATTGAAACACATCGGCACTTTCTTGTCCATCTGGGAGTGCGATGCAATCGTCAACATACATTATTAAGATATGAATGGTGCTCTGAAGTGCTCTTTTCTCGATGTTGCTAATAAAGAGCATAGTCATAACGCTTGATAAGGAGGATCCGATGGGTAGTCCTGTAACTTGCTTATTTATACTAAGCATTCTAGCTAGCTTCACCAAAATTAAAGAGGCTTTGACCTTTTAGCATTACATTATGTTTTCCTTTCATTCAGGAAGTCTTTTAGAGCCGGTATCAATGCAATTGTCCTAAAGTAATCATTTATGACATCAAATGCTATTCACGCAATAGAGAAAATTAACTTATTATACCAGACCTTTTCAGAGTAATGTTCCTCCCACAGAATTAAATATTTTGTTTATCTGCTTCGGTTTGCTAGAAGCGTGACTAAAACGAAATGGCCGGCACATCAAGGAACCCATTAAGTGGGCAAAAAGGAATTCCTAATACCTTATAGAGATTGGAAAAAAGTCGTGCGTCGCTTGCGGATTAATGTGAGTTCCAGCAAAATGCTTCGATTGCCAAAATTCCTACAGATTCGAAGAATTCAGATCATTGCGCAAGTTTTCTTCATAATGTTAGCCCTTCCGATCATTATTGAAAAAAGTAGGAGGCGTACGAAAATTAGTTCACTTGATGTTTTCACATCCTCTCCTCGGCATTGCTCACTGCATAGTGCATACACTGAATCGAAGCCAGGCATCGATGTGTGTTTCGGTGTGTGCGAAGTGATATCACAGCACGCACGCATCTATCACTGGTTCTAGTGTCCTCTGCTGACAGCTTATTGTTTGCCATTTCCAATAACAAGCGATACACGAATTATCCATTCGAGAAGGAGCAAGCTGTCTAATTCTGTGATGTGACATTTCGATATTAAGATTATACATACAATTCCTTTCTAGGAAACCGAAGCGCGAGCAGATGAATCTAATTTTGTGGTTCCTCCGATGTCCAATTCAGTTTCAGTGGAAAAGAAAATATCAATGAAAAGCGGTGCTGTTGAGTATTCAAGGACACTACAAAGTTGCATGAACATAGGCAACTTAATGTGAGTCTAATAAACTGCATTTCATTTCAGTTGAGATCCCGGGCTTGTAAAGAAAGGACGAGTCCCAATAACGCCCCAACCGGTCTTTATGAGGACATCCATAGTGAGGCCTGAAAATGTTTTGCTTTCATGACGGTTCCAAGGCCATTGAATTCAGAGGATGGGTTGAAAATTGATGAATAAAAGGGAGGAGGTCACACTTGCACCAAATGCATGCACAAAACACACTTCTCCCTTCTATAGCAAACAATTGCTTGTTAAAATCATGCGAATAAAAAGTCGTGTTAGGTGATTGTTTACTGCAGACATATATTGACATTAGGAGCCTTTTTGTCAATCAGTACCGCGTGTGTTAGAAGTTGTACAAGGAAAAGTCTTGTAGGTTAGGTTGGATAATAACACGAAAGTCATGTTCAATGACAAAGGTTGAACATAAGGTTACTCTATAATGTAAACCAAACGGTTATATAATCCAAGATGTTTCAAATGAGTTGTTTCATTCTACATGAAGTCAACGTTAAATTCACTCATGTTGAAAGTATAATGTAAAACCAAAGTTAGATTGACTAACGTCAAGTGGAGACAGTGTGTATGACGCTGTTCTGCATTTGTATTTTGAGCTTTCAAAAAGCATGTCGGCATTTTTTAATCAGCATCCGTAAATGCTGTTTGTATCTATGTATCAATATCTTGACATATTAAATTAAAAATATTTGTATTTGAACTTACAAAATGATATATTTGATCCAAATTTCCAGCAGGTTAGGTCTAGCCTGAGAGAGTTGGACGACTATTCTTGTCAACTAAAGTGACCCAGTAAAATCAATGCAGCATTTTTACAGCAATCCAGTGATATTGATAATGAAGGAGGCTGCGCTCTTAAGAAATCGTGGGATAATTTCCCGAGGAATTAATATGATTTCACGGAAACGCAAAATTCATTTCCTGCTAAACCTTAACAGCAACCCATCAAATCAAATGGTGGGTTGTCAGTCAAATAGATGATGACATTCAGTGTCGAGAATGTAGTAAAATAAATGTGATAAAAATGTGAGCACCATCGTAATCTACTGCAGACATTTTTGCAACTAATTACGGTTTGGGATTGAATGCATTATAATTGAATAGATATTGTAATATTGTTCACTGTAGACTGTAAATAACTTTCAAAACAGCTAGTGTATGATTAACCTTACATTTTCCCCAAAATATAAAAGTTTCATAAAAATTCCCAGAAATGATGACTGTTTTTCTGTCATTAATTGATCTTAACTTTGATATCATCAATTATCAAATCTACCTGATGCTTACGGAAATCTTCTCTACATTTTGTAACGGTTTTAATGGTTTAAACGACTTCAACGGTATACATGTGCAATACATGTAAGTATTTGAAATGATATAATTATCACGTTTAGGAATAACCATTATCAGGAAATATACAAATTGTCTTTTCTTTTACCGGAGAACTCCACCTGTTGAAAATCAATTGTCATATATTATTCTTGTCTCGAGGTTATGAAAATAATAGAAAAAGTAAAGAAAAATAGAAAAGGAGCAAGCAAACGGAACTGTACATCATAATGGCTTATAAGAGGATTCCAAATGCTACTCAAATCAATGGCTTTGTCTCAATTATAGACTTGATCATCATTTGATTGTTCTTCCACCTTGCTGCATTGCTTTCTATTGTGACAATTTCAGCAGGAAAAAAGGCCGATGTTGCGTTTCATGTGTGTGTGCTCCGCTATAGCAGATCTGTAATTTACACCTTTCACATCATGAACATGTTCCTCATCATCCGTCACTTGTGAAATCCGAACTCATGAAATGCTTTTACAGTCGGGCTACTCCTATTTGTGAGGATCCTATTCTTCTGCAAAAGAGTTGGAATTTCTGGAAAAGGTATCTGTTGCTAACGGCTATTTCCTGCTGAAATCGTCACACCAGAAAACAATGCAGCAAGGCGGAAGATAAAAGAAGAATTTTTTATTCAATCAAATCATGATCAAGTTTATAATAAAGACAAAGGTATTGACTTGAGTAGCATTTGGAATCCTCTCACGAACCATTCTGAACATATTGCCATATAAGTTGTATTATTATTATTTTTAACATTTATAGCTATCTTATTTCCTTCTCATTTTTTGCACATTCATGTATCTAATTTTGCAAATTTGTGTGCACATGGTTTGCCTCTAGTTCAGTTAAATTTGCATGTAGCGGTTTATTTATTTCCATTATCACATCATGCTCATGTGACCGTCCAATATGTTTTGTCGGAGTCGTGAAGTTTGTTCATTGTCCAATGTCCGTGTACATGCACCGTTACAACAACTGTCAGTCTCATGAATGAGACGTGTAGTCCGGCCGTCGAAAGCTCGAGCTAAGAATAATATATGCCAATTGATTTTCAACAGGTGGAGTTCTCTGGAAAAAGGAACAATCATGATTACCACTGCACACCTGAAAGTATCTTTTTTCTAATATGTGAAGATATGCAGATTGTAAAATAATCTGAAAAGTAAATGAAGTCTAAACTAGAGATCATTGATGTTTAGTAAATATTATATCTAATATATAGGACTAAAGCAATTGGTTGTTAAGAAAGGTACGACAGATTCCGACCTGTGATGCGAAAGAAGCTTGAATCTGATTGTACTTGTAGTCGTACTTGTACTCTTTAATTCCATTTTCAAAACACAAGACAGGATACACTATCATGAGGCATGCAATTATCATCTACTAGAACTTCGCCGTGAAACTATGTCGTCAGATGAAAAATGACAATACTGTGATCTAGCTGGTCTTTGCCTGAGAAGGTAGTAAGGACAGAAATCGTATATGAGAGTAGCAACATAATTTTTGCAGTTTTACTTAAAGTTTTGTAGGCTTATCTATTTTTGAGCAATTTGAAACAGTTTGTAATTCATATAATTTATGTATCAACCCATCAAATTAAACAGTAGGCTGTCAGATAAATAGATTATGATTTTCAATATCAAAAATGAAGCTAAGCTGACAAGTGTGAGTACCGTCAAAATTTGCTGTGGAAATTATGTGAATAAATTATTGTGACTGATTAACACAAGTCCATAATAGCAGTTGCCAACAGAATGCGCCTTGAATGTGAATTTCCACGAATACCAACAGCGACAATATTAACATTAAGTGTACCAAGTTTATCTATATCAAGTTGTAAGCTTATTGAAGTTTCTTCATCGCAGTTTTGATATTCAGTAGAACAAAATTAATAAAAATCATTGCCACTTGTTCCATAAAGCACTGCTATTAGAATAACTCTTAAGGATTCCAATCACAGGTGCTGATGATTTTCTCTACTTTTTCTTCTGCTGAGTATCAAAATTGCGAAAATCTGTGTTGATGGAAATTTTCTTTTATTCAGCGTTTGATTGACGTATTTGGTGTACAAGAAAGGTGTCAAGTGCATGTACAAACCGATATTCTTCTCATTTTACTTTCACGACGACATGCAACCGGCTTTCACTAAGTCTCTCATACATTTGTTCATTAGTTGTGAATCTCCGAAGCAATCTTCAAGGACTGCGGATATAGAAGTTCGTATTTTCCATCACAATTCCATACAAAAGAAATTCTGCTGCTAATGATTTAGTTGAAAACGCTCCACCTCTATGATTGTCCACCCAATTATATGCAGCACCATTTTTTTCCCATGCACAGTACTGAGTGCCTGTGATCACCATAAATCCCAATTGCCCACAACTTCCTCCTCGAGATGCATACCTTATAAAAAATCTTCGGTTATACTTCGGCGCGCCAATCATAGAAAACCTATCGGCTTGTTGAACGTATCTCAGTTCCCAAGGCGCCTTTAAGTCTACAAGTGTCTCTAATGTAAACCACGACTTGTCATCCATTAAAGTTCCGTTGGAACTCATGTTAAATGTCATCATTATGCCTGTCTTTCCAGCAGAATCTCGCATTTCCAACTGAATTTGTGTGAAAATAGTTGGACTTAAAGATGCCAAGGGACTTTTATAGCTATCTCGTCCACGCAAAACCTCACTGTAGGTGTTCACCGTGGAATTTGATTTCCCACCAATTAGTATGTCATATGGATGATGATTCCGATCAGCAAGAGTCCTTAGTAATAGCAACTTTTTCCGCTTTGTTGCTATTTGTTTGTACACTGGTAAGGATGTCACCGTTGTAATGCTGCGCTCACATGAATCGTAAAGGTTGCAAGACCCATTTCTCAAATCCAAAACAGAGAAGGAATCACGCAGTGTTGCCTCGCGAATACAAAATTCAGAAATTGGATTATTTTGAGGTGATTGGACGAATTGTGATGCAATTCTTACGCAAGTCAGTATCTTCTGGATATTTGCAAATGTAACATATAATCGGAGGGAGAAAATAAAGTCAGTCATGATGAAATATTTCTCGAATTATTCACTCTAGGTTATTCCCTTCGATAACTTTTAAATGAAAAACTGTCTCTTAAAGTCCGAACTAACATCTCATTGGCTGCCTCTCCACTGATTTCGAGAAGAATTAATCATTCACTTCTCAATGCATTTCACGAGAATATGACGCGTTCAGAGTTCCTGTTATCCTCTTCGTAGGGTCGCCGTGCGTTCCTGTACACTGCGGACTTATAGATGCGAGATGACAAATATGATTTTTCTACACAAGCTGACTTTCAGCGCAGATTTACAAAATATCTATGGTTATACGTGAATGTGGCATATTTCACGTTCACTAAATTGAATGTTATTTTTCTGTGCATTTTAGCTTGATATGGAAGCATTTAAATCAAAATTTCATCTCGCAGTTGTTAAAGGTTGGAAGCAGTCAATGCTGTGTGCTGATGGCTGGACGTAGCATAGGACAAAATTGGGTGATGTCGACAGTTAAGCCACTTCTCCAAAATGATACTTTAGAACTTCAGGAACTCATCCATGCATGCAGTAAATTGCACAAGCAAGTAGTTTACTCGCAAAAATACAACAGAAGCTCGGTGGAACGCGTCTGACTGCCTCATCCTGACAGATATCGAAGCGTGAAGTGAGTCGCCGAATTCTGCAGTATATTATACTGCCCCAATCAGTGCAGATCAGTCAGCTCCTTCACGCGCCATCTGACAGTGATTGGTTGTTCCATAGGATAAGGGTTGCAGTTTCACTGAATAGTAGTGACTTCGTCAAATTCTTTAGTTGTTTTAAATTAAGTCACATCGAGTCGATGCGCAAATGTCGGGTAATATCGACACCACTGTTGACAGGCATCAAACATCATTTTTCAGCAAGATATTGACTAAATGGCATTATTTTATCATTATTGTTTACTGTCTATCAGCATTTTGCCGTGACAAGATTTGAATGCATCCCTTTGTGAATTAGTAGGTCTATTTCTGCCGTACAGTGACAAAACAACCTAAGTCCAAATTTTTCAGTAGAGCAACTTTTGTGAAAGCTTTAAAGGAACAAAAAATACTTAATCACAAATGCCAATATTTTGCATATAACATGTCTATACTAACACTAGCTATACAAAAAAAGCGTGCACTAGTGCACGCACTGGAAAGTGCTTTTTATGGACTTAGGTTTCTTTGTCACTGATTTTCCTCTACCATTTAACTGCAATTACCTTGTATGAAAACTTAAGTCCATCATTTTCCCCATTTTTCAGCAAGATAAGTTGCATTCCAATCAGGCAGGAGAAAGAATGTTTTAACTTGTACAAAAACAGATAGCTCTACTGAAAAGCAATCTCAAAATCCTTGTATCAAAAATCTATCTGGATTCAAAAACTGATTTATCTTTACTAAAACGAGGATAATGTAAATTACACATTTAAATCAGAATCGGGAATTTAATATCAAGTCCATTGAAACGTTGCTTTCGGACATCTCAACCCACGAATGTCTCCTGTGTGGAGGCATCAAGGGAATCAGGGTTTTCAAAATGACTGCTTTATTCTTTGAATTTATTCCACGTGCCTCTTTTTTGAAGACTAGCTTCTCCAGAAACAGCTCCGAAGAAGACTTCGACACGACACTCACAGACCTAAAGTTAGTTGAATCAAATGATGATTTGAAAAAGAATCGATTGTCTCCACGACGAAATTTAGCCACAACGACATTTGAAAGATGTGGTCGATTGGTCATCTTTGACAATTTATATTGCGATACTAGGTCCAATTTGTACCCATTGTCTTTAGAGTACATGAAGTCATCTGTCTGCATGATCACTGCAGTGCTTTTCTTAGTTGAACAACAAAGCTTGAAGTCTTGCAAGTCATAAACACAACCTTTCTTTTTCAAAGCTTTCTCGACTGCAGCATGTTCACTGTCAGCACTCATGAACGTATGGCCTGGCTCAAAACATTTTAGGGTCACTGTCTTCATGGCAAATTCTTCATTATGAACACAGCGCAAGATAAATGAAAATAGTTGCCAGTTTTTGTTTTGTACATAACAGTTATCAAGGATTATGGTGAATTCATCCGCGTCCCTGTTAGCACGAAAAAACTTCAAGTAGGTACACGCTACATCTTCGGAGTTTCTGCCGGCTACAGATTCATCCCAAATGACTGCCAATGATTCTCCCTCTGCTCCAATACATGTAAAAGTCTCATTGAATGCAATAATTCGTGGTGTGAATATGCAAATCTTGAACGGCATCTGAGGAAGCACTGTAACCTTCATCGTATCCGTACATGCCTTTACGTGACCAGTTTCATGAAGAAATTTACAATCTTCATACTCCCTTCGAGCAGCTCGATACCTTTCTTCGTGTTCAGCAAAACTCAGACAGGATTGACATGGCTCGAAACAAGCATTTTCTTTGATGTGGTGGTTATGGCTCACACATACTTCAAATTCCTCACCAGACAGCTTAACCCAATGCAATGCAATGCTAATAAAAATGTGGGACGGCATGAGTCTAAAAAAATTTTTCTGGACTTAGGTTTTTCTGTCACTGTATCTCCATGGACTTAGGTTTTTTGAAAATTTGAATTCTCATTTTGGACACTAAGCAATTTGTCTTTGGCCTTAAGCTGCTGACACATAATAGACAGACACACCCAAATGCCTTTTGCGTCAAAAAGTCAATTTTCAAAAATTTGGACTTAGGCTGTTTTGTCATTGCACGGCAGATTTAGACCATGCGTGGAAGATTTCGGGTAATATCGACAGTAAAAAACAGTTTTAGGAGTCTCACGGACGTTTGTTTCAGTATTTATATGAATTATGATATCCAAATAATCACTTCTTACTCGAATTAATTAATTCATCGGTATAACATAAGATTCTAGGTGAAAAGCAAGATGTATGGCGTGCAATGATATTCGTATAATATCGACACATTTGTAGGGCGACATCGATGGTCCCCTAAAGAAGTGTCAGAAGATACCAAATATAATAAACTAAAAATGTTGTATGAAGCGAAATTTTGCACATTTGTTACCTTTTTCATAGTCTGAAAAGGCGAAATTTCATCGCTTTCCGTGTTGCGTTACATGCATGAAAAATGTGCAGAATTCTTCTCCATCTTTGACATTGATGGATTTGTCTGTCTAGACTGTTTTCAGCTGAGAAATTTCGCCTTTTCAGACAACGAAAGAGGTAACACATATGCAAGCTTGAGTTTCATACAATATACGGCATCATTAGTTTACTAAGCCTGGTAAATTTTGACGCTACTTTTTGGTATTGTCGATATTACCCGACCAAGTGTCGATATTATGAGAATATCAATACAATTTACGTACCCTTCTTTTCACCTAGAATCATAAAATAAATCGATGAACTAATAAATTGTATAAAGAAGAGATTATTTGGATATCACAGTTCATATCAAAACTAAGAAATACAGCCGTGAGAGCCCGAAAACCATTTTAGTGTCGATAATACCCGAGTTTACCCTATTGCGCATATCAAGTTAGTTTCAGTTACGCAACTTTCTTGAGATTTCCTTCCGTTGGCTTATAATTATTGAAAAAGTCTTTTATTGATACATTGCATTGATTTCCATACATTTTATTGTGTTTAACCCAAGTTAATTCTGGGAACTGCATAGTGCAGTCGCAATTCACACAAAGATTTTGACTGAACGGATACCATCATCGTCATGTATCAGCAGAGTTGGAAAAGTCGGAATTGGAATTGAGAATATTCAAATCTACTGGAATTGGAATTGGAATTGACAATATTCAAATCTACTGGAATTGGAATTGACCCTGATAAACCTCAATTCCACTTTTTCGATAGACCTGTGATAAATCTATTTGTACAAAAATTGAAATCGCAACGTCCAATCACAACAATTAACAATATTACTTTTTAAGAGATACGATACGCAACGATAAAAGAAAAACTTTAAACTTACAGTTCACTTCTTAATGTTGAATTCACTTCAGTTCGATCGGACTCATTTATACCAAAATAATATCATAAATATCAGTGTCACTTATACCGTCAATCTTCAATTGCGCTCGCTGATGTGTTGCAGTATACGCTGCTGTGTTGTTGTTCGCTGGTGGGCAGTTGTTGCTGTTATTTCTGTAGTTAAGTTACACCGCGAGAGCCCGGAGTTCTTCTAACAGCTGCTGAAGATGTCGTATGTGTTGTTGTTGGTAGTTGTTGTTGTGTCAATTTCTCATCGTTTCTAATTTATACCAATTTCTGAGACTTGACGATAAATCCTTTTTCTTTTGAAAATTGAAATAGTTTCCTTTAATCTCTGCCCGCTAGCTTTCGACTCGACTTCATTTCGTTCTTATCACGGAATTTTTAATCTCCTTTTTTAACATAGACCATTAATCAGTTTTCACGATATCATTTTTATGGTCGTTTTTTCTGTGATCAACAATCACGTTATTCGCACATTGAATTTCTTTCTTCTATCAGTTTATTGATCGATTTATTCGCATCTCATCTCTCTCTCTCTCTCTCTCTCTCTCTCTCTCTCTCTCTCTCTCTCTCTCTCTCTCTCTCTCTCTCTCTCTCTCTCTCTCTCTGCGTTTGATTCTTTGCTGACCTTTAATTTTCTTTTCTTTCTGTTTTTCACGAGATATTGAATATCTCGTTTACGAAACGAAAATGGCGTAGGCAGACCGGTTACACATATACATGTACACAGGAAATATGAACTATGAACATGAGAACGCACATAGGAACGACGCAGGGAACGGCACACAGGAACAACGAGGAAGGGCACATGGGTTCGATTGAAGCGAACAAACGTTAGATACATTAGCATAATACACTATACGCGACATGAAATTATCGGAATTGAATCTTATTATGGAATTGGAATTGGAATTGAATTGAACTGTTTCGACTGGAATTGGAATTGGAGTTGGAATTGAAATTTCTGCTCTGGAATTGGAATTGGAATTCAAAAAATTCAGTGGAATTTTTCCAGCTCTGTGTATCAATGTATTAGTAATTCAAACCGGGAGTTTAGGTAACTAGCGTTGCCAGAGATGAACAAAAGATTTTTTATATTTCAAAGCTTGTAAAAAATTTCCACAAAGAGCACATTTTAGATTTCTTAGATCTATCTTTGTTTTTGTACTTTTGCTATTTCATGCGCTTCATCCAAGATTCATGAGCAGAAATTTTCTATTTTTAGTGTGATAATGAAATGATGAAAATTGTCGAAATCGGTCATTTAAGATTTTCTTCGCCTTTTTATTTTCATGACAAATTTGTCTCAGGAGTGCTTCCTGCTCGAGTGAAACTGTAAGTAATGAAAATGCACTTGATAAGCGTCCTTTTCTGTCTTTATTTAAATAACCGATCCTGAAAATCACTGTGTTGTATCTTAATTAAACTTTTGAGTGACACTCGCAACAAAGTTAAAGAAGGGAAAATGTTTCAAAAAGGATGTTCAACAGACTTGTGATTCAGTTTGCTCTTCCAATTAAAAGATAGCAACAATGGTTTCCTCTAATGATTTTCACAGTTTATACAATCATATTTGAAAATATTTTCATTTCGACAAAACTGTTCCGTGGTGATGAGATTGGCTAAAGTACTTCGATTATATCAACATGAATGTAATTTCACTTTGTCTAGCCATTTGAAGGCTCTATGTCGATGACACCAATGATTTTATAGTTTAAGTAGCAAGTGCTGATGATATTTCATTCTGACAACAACAACTCTCGTAAGCTTCATTTTCTTCCACGAGCTTTTAACTGACGAGCTAATGATAGCAAAGTTTATGAAATAGTATATATAAGTTTTATATATACTAAAAAAACATATTATATATCATATATTAGTTTATATTCAAGAGTCAAAACAATAAAAGCAAAAATTAGTTACATGTAATTGGCTGCAAAGGCTCTATTCTGGCTTTTTCGTTTCGCATTTCTACCGGCTTCTATGGAATGAATGAAATGAAGGGAAATAAAATTGCAAATGTTAGCCGCCATTTCTCGCCAGAAATTTTGCAGTGCCACGAATTAGGCTCCCAAACTCTAATGGTTTGGTGACAGCGTGTTAATTTTAAGATCAGTTTCGACGCCTAAGTGATTGCTAAATCCAGCGATAAACAGTGTAACGCTCTAGTGATGCAGAATTACCCGATAAGTTTGATTTTGGGGATTGCACCGGTAATGAATACTGGAAATTCTACCAGTAGTAAATACCCTTTATAGCATTAGGCTACATTGATCAAGTACTCCGCATCGCATTTGTGCGCTTGTTGAAATGCGTTGCTCATTCGCTCAGGCATAGACTTTGCATGAATCTGGCGCATTGCCATCGATTGTTTACTGTACGTACATTCCAAAATTGGCGCATCACGCTTTACCGCCACTATTAGCCTACAACTGCCTCAGCTAACCGTGCTCGTGGTCTTGGTCGTGCCTGCAACTTCAAAGGAGTATGGAAATGCTTAGAACTCTTGAATCCGTTCAATTTTAATTCATACACATACTACACTGAAAAATTCTGGATCGTTGCCACCACAGAATTAGATTCATCTGCGCGCGCTTCGCAAACCGAAGCAGATAAACAAAATATTTAATTCTGTGGTTGCCGCAAACAATAGCACACAATGCACTTATAGTTTTTTCTAGGAACAACAAAAATTTATTAAACAGGTTATCAAATTGCAGTGTTGTACGTTAACACTGTCAATTGACGCAACAGCTTGTTGGCGATGACAACGATGATTTGTTTCTGCAAGGTAGCGCTATTGGGAATTTAGCAGAACCCGGGTTCTCGAGTATTAATTTCTAACTTGCAAAAATATTTCAAAGTATAGGCAAATATACCGCTTACATTTCGACCAAGCAATCTCAATGGTGCTCATTAACTTAAATACACCTCAGAACAGAGGTCGACAAACTCTCGTTGGACACAAGAGCCCATTTTGTTAGGCCATGCTAGTGAGCGTGATTTAAAAAGTAGAATTATAAAACCTGTAGTTTTGTACAGTAGCTGTGAACATCAGTTGAACTGTCGTGGAGTTCTATTCAATAAGATCTGTCAATTTAATAATTCAATAGAAGAATTTGCATCGACTACGAGTTGCGTCAAGATTTATAAATTATGGCACGACGACTTCCATGTATAGTACATGAGTTATACGCACGAAGTGCAGCTGGTGAGTGCTGTCATGAAATAATATCCCATGCATTGACATTTGCAAATTGTGTGATATAATGAGTACCGGATCAGCATAATTTCTGATGTTGTAAGTCTGCGCATACCAAGATAACTGTGCAAATGTTTTCCTTGCAACTATCTGTGTTCTTCTGATTTCGCTTGAATGACTTTGCATGATTGTCATTTTTCGAATATACAGTAGGCATTACAAATTTCTATGAGAGTGCTATAACGACGGTTACTATCTGCAATATCTTTGGGCCCACAGAATCTTTTACACATATTGAACTCCGCTTTGATTTGCTATCCGGCTATCGACGAAATTATTCTGACTTTGGGACTCGCGAATTCATACTGCTAAATTTCTACTTGATGTTGAACTTCAAAATCGAGTTTCACTGACGGTTTGCAAGCGGTCACTTAACACGAACTATTCAATGATTTTGATGTTTTCATCCGCACCTGATGATGGCCATCCACTTCATTCATCATCCTGCAGCAACTGCCGATGTCGCACCGCTGCTTCCGCAGTCAGGGCAATCTCTCTTCCTGTGCACGCCTCCACGGGACTAACATTCAGAAGAAAATGCGACCCCTTAAGTGAATATATATTCTAGAAGTACTTTACATGTGTAACACGGCTATCTGTGTCACTAAAATCACAACCTAGCTTTTCCATAGATATATCTCGATTTTTTTGAAAGTGTACTACTTACTACTATTATTAAAAGGTAGTCAATCATAATTTTCTTTGATATTACGAAATATTGACATTTATTAGTTGATTATTGAGCTAATAATGCAAAAAGCATGCTAAAAGTAGAGAAACAATACAATTGTGCTTAAAACTTAAAAATTCGGTAACGTCTATCTTTACTGAAACTTTTCTTTACAGATATTGCAAACGTCTTTTTACATAGCCGATAGATGGGAGAGTGGCTGCGGACACGATGCTTAGGCTTCATATTCAAATTTTAAAATTCATGGTCTTACCAACTCTTCAATTTCATTATCAAACTGCCACAACCAGCTCCCTGATACCATCTAGCTTCATTACATTAAGAAAAAGCATTACATAAATGTCTTTGAACTATCATAGCACCATACTCGTCATTCATGTTCATCCCATAGCATTACGTTACCCTCGCAGATCCTATACCGTCATAGCATCGTGTAAGGTGTGGCATTATTCTTTGACCATGATTACTCGTTATTGAACCCTAAATGCCACACACGGTAGGACAACTGTCGACTGGGGCGACCTTCCTTAAAACCCGCTCTTCCGCGCGAACAGTTGCCGTGAGAGCCCTCTCAGAAACGCCACCGTCTTCTTTCCTACCTTGTTCCTCTTCACTGATCTTCTCCATCGCTTCTTTATCGTCCTCTTTCATCGAATCGCCCGCTCGTAAACATGAAAACATACATTATAATCGCAATCATTAAAAAACATATCGGTACATTAAAACATGTTGCATTTACATACACTATAAATAACTATCATTAAAAGTACTTATAATACCTTCCATAAAAATGATAGCACGTTCGGTCTTCAAGGCGTATTCCATTTTGCCCAATAATCGTAAATACAAGCGTCAGAAATTCCAGTGTCTATAGGTACATGAAAATTCACAAACAATGGTTGGTTGATATCTCAGTCAAGTCATTGAACAAAAAGGATGAATTACAATGGCACTTGCATGCACATGTACATGTAGTACTAACCGTACCCTAATCTGTCAGTACGTGAGGCCTCACCTAATAATGCCTCTAGAACAGAAAGATGTCTTCAGACTTGAACTAATTAAGCATAAAAATTCCTTGCAGTCGAGACGCTGCGTTCTGCCGTACAAGGCCTTGTCACCACGGCTCGGAATGGCCCAAACTAGCTTAAAATATCTAGAATGGATGAACAAGGGCTCGTCAATACCTTTAGAATGCGAGAAATGACTCATTAAAGTCATAATTACAATTACCAGTTTGTCATAGTCATAATTTCCATCATCAGATGGGAAGTAATCAGCTTCATGATCTATTTTATTGTGATGTGAATAGTTGAAAGATGGAGCTATTTGCGATTGTTTCCATTTCTGTATTCGCACTGTTGACAGCATAGACAGCGGTCAGCGGATTACAACAAAGCGTCAGCTGGCTCCTATTAATTCATTTAATCTCTAAACCAAATATTGCTCAGTATAAGAGTGATTTTGTAATCAATCACATTTTCAGTAGTCAAACATAAATGAGATGCATAACATTAGGTATGCCTATTGTTTACATAAGTTGTTAACTGTGACATGCATTTTCTTTTATAAAAGTGTAGATGTCCATCCTGAATTTCGTCCACAAGTTTTAATTATGTGACTTGATGCAAACGTGCGCGAGAACATATTGTGCTAAACAGGTGCATAACAATACAGATGAAGTGCTCGAATAAGAATGATCATCTTATCGGAAAATTCCACCCAGTTTGAGTGATGTTACTATAAATAGTTGAATCAAAGTATAACTCAATAGAAACAATAAATCCTCGTGTTCATGACCGGCAGGATGCACAAGCATGTATGAATTGACTGGCGACAATACAAGTAGATTCAGAGGCATTGGTGATATAAAAGTTGTAGCTAACTCATATGACGACGAATTATGGATTCATTTAACGAACATGAACGAAGCCACATGCGCTAACGTAATGCATGAATTTTCAACCATATCTAAATGAACTCATCTTTTGAATTGACCGCCTGTGTACGAGTCCTATGCTTCGCGTGCAGATCGTCTGATTACTTGTGATTCGATCTTGCTGTTATTATGAAAAAAGTAGCAAATTAACGAAAATTAACGTGTTCAAGTTATGAAAGAACAGCAGAAATGAGATCATTTAAGTCATTAATTGCCAACGCTGACATGATAGCAATACAATTTGGTCACTTACACTAAATATGCTACAGAATGGGACTTTGAATCTTTTGGTACCGTAGCATGATACAATCTATACCGTAGATAACTGACAAAATTGGAATGTAAATTGAAAAACTCCATTAATGCCAAAGAGGAATGACACTGAAAATGCATGTCAATTTTCTAAAAGAAAGATTAGAGATTGCGCTGGATCCATTTTTCACTATTAAAACAAGGAAATTAAATGAATGTTCAAAAAATACTACCATGATATTAACTATTTAATGTCAATTCAAATTCATTACTCCATCAGCCTTTGTCACAAGAGTTTGACATTCATTGATGAGCACATTTCAGAAATATATTCTTCCTCTACACGTAATAGCAATATTGACTTTCGAAAGTATTACAAGTATATCAAATGAAAATGCATGTTATCAGAAATAGCAATAAAAAATATCCGTCTTAAGACTTTTATGATGGGATAATTTTTATATGGATTGTGTAGAAGATTTTTGCACTCAAATATCGATAGGACTAATTCATCGGATTGCTAGGCAGTGTGGAAGTGTGATGCAAGAAGAATGAATCTTGAGAATGTGACTATGCAATATTCAGTCTTTATCTCATTTGAAGCAGCAATTAAAATGTTCTTTGTTTTCCATGAAACTGTAGAGGTGCTCTATAAATGAACGCATATTGAGTTAAAAATCACGCCTGGGCAGGATGTTTCAGCCAACACTTTGTTTCAGCCTATTTTACGACAACAGCAATTTTTTAAATTACGCTCTGCAGCCTTCTCTTATTCGTCATAAAAAGTTGAGGGAAAATATCTGCAGTGACATTGAAATGGCCATATTCATTTACGAGATCATCTAAAGCCCCGTTCGATTATATCTAAAGATTAATAATGAACATGAGTTCGTTGTGCATATACCCCTTTTTTCATCGGCGGCGGCGTTTGCTTCCGCCGAAGTTATCGGCGGCGGCGTTTTCGGCGCGCTGATAAATTTCAATCGGCAACGGCGTCCGGTTTTCTTCGCATAATCGAAAGAACCTGATAGTCTAAATCTCATTACTGATTAAAATTACTACAGAAGAATTCGATAAATATTCATTCTCTGAAAATATTGTGAGCATTTAGCCTACCCAGTCAACACAATTCACGAAAATTGAGTTTTAACAGCTAAGGGGGGTTTTAACAGCTCAAACAACATTTGTGATTTTCGTGTAATTAACAGAAATACGACAACCTTATATAAAGCTGAGTAACCGATGAATTATTTGTATAACATCACGGCTTCATTACTGTGCAGTACACGTGATATACATGTACATCCTACACTTGAATTCTAGCAAAGTGAAAATGTTATAGCTTGACTGATCGATACCCATACAAGCTTATTCACTGACAACTTTGTTCCTGTCAGAATGTAGGCCTAGTCTCTTGGTTATACCAAATTAGAAAGTATATTTGGATTTTTCCTCAGGAACAAACGATATGTTCATAAGTTTCAGTTAGAAATGCAGCGGAGACAGTTAATCCATAAAATAAAATCAAAAAATGTCTCCGCCGGCGCGACGCAGAAGAAGTGACCAGCGGCGGCGTTCGCCGGAGGCGCAGTGGTCTAGTTGTGTAGCAATGCGATTGCTTTTTCATGCCATTGTGTTTTCCTTTGACCCTAGCGCGCGGCTCAAATTGCTGCAACCGACTAGCATCTTCATACGCTATGCGCAATTAGCCCATTTAGCTAATTTACAGGGTAATTCACTACATACAACTTTGAGCACACTCCTGACCTTTCGCCTAAGTTAATACACACGCAATGATCAGTAAAGACTGCCCTTTGAAAACACAAAGTAAATGGAACAATTGAATATTGAGCTGTATCCTCAATTGAAAAATAGGACCATAGGCCTACCTGAATTGCCGCCATTTCATTCAATATCAAGAATCATCACCAATATCAGACATAATACCAAGCATAATTTGAATTTCTCAAATATCGACACCTCTCTGTTTTTCATATTTGTGATCCCCGATTAGCAAATTCAGATGATTGTTGGATTTTTCATTGAATAACACTTTGAAAACACTACTTACATTTCGTATGATGATGATTCTTGAAATCGGATAAAAGTGGGACTATTTAATAATAATAATAATAAATGCTTATATTTTCCAAATAGACATCAAAATTACAAGTCACAAGTAATAAGTCGGTAGAAGTCATAGAGTAGATATATTAGGTAGAGTGGTAACTCCGCATTTATTAAATCCCCAATGTGTATACACTTTCCATTTTATTAAATGAACTCATAGGAGACACAGTCGGAATTGTTTCCAAATGTGAGATATGCACATTTATCCAGTTTTGAAGAAATTACAACGGAATTGACTGATCATGATAGCAAAGCAGAAGGTAATGATGTTATTTTGCACATCGTCCGTCTCATGACAGCCTTGTAGAGGTAATATTTGTTAAATTAGCAACTCAATGACCTGCTATTGCTTTCATGCTGAATCTCAAGAGTATTTTCTTAAGCGTGATCATCTTACAGGCAACCTACCACTGGCAGAGCAAAATCACATAATCAAAGACAAATATTCCATTTAACATTGAAAGATGTGAATGCGTCCACATCAATATTTACATTCTAGAAATGAAACATGAATTTAGTGAATCATAAATGCCGGTGAAAATTGAATTGAAAACTTGAAATTTCAGCCAAGAAAGCACGAATAATGTCGTTTTTCATGAAGACTTCCATTGTAATGCGGATCATGAAATTCCTTTGACATCAGCTTCATTTCCGCTTACTTAGGATGCTTATTAACAAATGAGTTATCTCGGTAGTATAAAAATTGGTAAATTTTGACTTTTTTCAAAAGTGCTCAAATAATATTTTGGACCACGGGAACGTAATCTCCGCAAAAAACAGAATCTTATGAAATAAAAATTTTCACTGTATACAGATACTTTTTTGTATCCGTTCCCCTGTAAACACCCTGTTCCCAGGCATTCTCACCTATACAAATCCAAATACTGTGAATATATTCTCCTTATCATGGCAAATTGTCTGGTATCTCGCGATACCCCCTTGTACAAAGAACTTTGATAAAGATCTGCCTCAAAACAAGTACTGTATTTACGTCACTCAATCTATCTTCTAAGATATAATTCAACTCTTTATTCAAGAAATAGTGTTCCAGAGCAAGTTTTTATAAGAAAAGCAACGTATTCTATTCGAAATATTGATTGGTAGCGTTAACAAATAAATGTAATCAAACAAAATGTGTACAGTCTATGAATTCTCAATATGACGACCTTGTTTAAGTTTCAATTCTTCAAGACGAACCAGAATATTCTCACAGCTTCTTCGCAATTCTGACGGGGAAATGGAGCTCATTTCTTCACAAATTGCCTCTCTAAGCTCATCCAATGTCGTCGGACACCTTTGATACACTCTGTGCTTTAGAGCACCCCAAAACCACAAATCCGCCGGTGACAGATCAGGCGATCGTGGAGGCCATGGACGATCAAAGCACCGGCTGATAATTCTTGTCCCAAACTGCTGCCGAAGATAATCAGCCACGCACCTCTTTATGTGAGGAGGCGCTCCATCCTGTTGGAAAGTCGTCTTAGAGAGCATTCGCCTTTGTTTCAGCAATGGAACAACATGACTCTGGAGCATAGCAAGATAGGAATCACCGTCAATACTGCCATTAAAGAAGAACGGTGGTAAAATCATTGTTGACGTAAAGCCTCCCCAAACGGTAATCTTTCCTGGGTGTAGAGATGATGAGACAGTCACATGCGGATTAGAAGCAGCCCAAATAACACAATTTATGGTAAACACACAACCATTCAAATAGAAATGAGCTTCATCAGTCCACAAGATCGAATCAAAGAACCTTGGATCACGCTCACACATCTCTGTGAAGAGGTTTGCGAATTGTAAACGCTTTTCATAGTCAGTTTCCTTAAGTTCTTGGACCCTTTGGATGTGATACGGTCGAAGATGTAATCTCTCATGGAAAATTTTCTTGACAGTCGATTGCGGTACTTGAGTGCTGTCTGCGACTCTTGTAGAGCTACAGACCCCTAGCGAGTGTCGCTTCTTCAAATCCGTCAAAGTTTCTTCAACTTTCTGAACTGTGGCATCGGAAACTCTTGGGCGTCCACATCGGGGCTCATCTTCAACACTGCCGGTAGTTTCGAAACGTTGGATGAGACGTGAAACTGTCGTTTCACAACAAGGAGGATTCCTGATACCAGTTTCATTTCGAAAAAGTCGTAATGCTTGTTTTGGAGAGCAATTGGATTGATAATAAAATTTCACTAACTTTATACGGGTCGGTAAATCCTTTCTTTTGTTTACACGTGTGTTCGATCGGTTCTTCGCCGCAAGTGATGACTATTCAATCTGACTTTCACTGACTTGATTTTGCAGTGAATAATTAAATCAGTTCAACACAATTCACAAAAATGACAGTTGGATCAGATGCTAGAACTTTAATTGAATAAGAATGAAGAGTTGAATTATATCTTAGTAGATAGATTGAGTGACGTAAATACAGTACTTGTTTTGAGGCAGATCTTTATCAAAGTTCTTTGTACAAGGGGGTATCGCGAGATACCAGACAATTTGCCATGATAAGGAGAATATATTCACAGTATTTGGATTTGTATAGGTGAGAATGCCTGGGAACAGGGTGTTTTGAACATCCTTCGTGACTTTATGGCCGGCCTGTATATATCCCTTCTCTATGGTACAAGTCATCAACGCATAACATTACTATTGTAGAAAGATACACAGTAAGCAACAAAAGCAGTTCTCCGGTATGCACTTCTAGTAATGGGGAAGACCTGCTTGTCCGCTTCGATCTCTGCGGTAAAAGTCGATGGAGGATTTGTTTTGGAGGAAGGTTTGAACAAACTAGTTTCATTGTGTGCTTATGTCGACGAAGGTCTAAAGAGGGAAGGCATGCGTAGGTACAATCAGACCCACTTGGCTGTCGATGAAAACGTTTTTGAACTTTACACAAACGTGACTTATCGTTGGTAGAAATGTTCGTGAACAAGGGGTTGGCGTATTCCAGAGACATCCTTACAGTTGAGTTGTAAAAACGTATAAAGTCGTTCTTCGTTACAAAACTTCTCAGTTTACTCAAACCATAAAGTCTCCTTGAAGCCGATAATATCACGTTATCAAAGTGCAGTCTCCATGACAAGGTCGAACAAAAAGTGACAACCAGAAGTTTGAGTAAGGAGACCTACTGAACACTATTTAGAACAATTGGACATGAGGAATTTCTGTTATTGACACACATGATTTTACACTTGGATATCTTAAGGGTGAGGTTCATATCTTTCCACCAATCAATAAATCTCTGATGCTCTGATATTACATGTGGATTGTCACCATCCGCATATAATGGGAAACACCAAGTACAGTCATCGGCAAACTTTATGAGAAGATTGTCACTGTCAAGCGATTCGAAGGATCCCATTACTATAATTTATATATTTGATATGCTATTTGCATCCAACTAAGGATGAAACTCAACAGTAAATTATTGTATTTATGTGTTTTGTGTTTCCAAAGACCATCATTTAATAATCATCACAAGTGCACAAACAAAATCAAATCAACTTAATTTGCTAGCGCATCTCAAATTTATTCCGGTCATGCTTAAGTAGAGAGATGTGAGCTGCATATCTGCAGATGACTCCTGACTTTGGATGAATGGCAAGTAATTTGATCCGTTCTCCATTTTTAACAGAAGATGCAACTCAATATATATAATATTGCTCAATTTACGTCATATTCGTGCGCTATGAATACCAGAGTATTTACTTCTGAGCATTAGCGTAATTCTAATTTAGAATTTCGGGGGAAATGCATGTGATTTAACGCAATATTTATCAATTAATGCTTTGTTAAGGTTTCGCTTATTCATTGTTGAAAATGGCATTTGGAAAACTAAGCGTTTGTGAAAGAGTCATCCGAAATAAGCGCACAGTGATGTGTAGCTTTAATCCAAATTATTATACACCTGTTCTCGGGACGGTACACCGATTGATGCTATAGGCGTACGACAAATTTGATATTTGACTGCATTGTTTTTCAATTATGATCAATCCATTCTATCTTATATCTTGGTCACAATAAATGTGAGAGAAAAGAGACTTAAAGAACATCTAATTGAATTAATCCAGTTAGGAGAATATTTCTCAATAATGAGCAGCTACTCGTACTTGGCATTTATACCGGACTTTAATGAATGAAAATGAAATTTTATGAAAATCGCGCGAATATGCAATAAAATCGCCGATGCATTTTCTGATGTTGGAAAATACGTGTTTGGATGATATCTTACAATGACAAAAATTAGACAATTCAAGTTTATGATAAATCAGTTTAGACCAAGAAATCTCAATTTCCGCGACCTCAGAATTTCGGAATCTCATAATGAATTTCTAATACCAGAGTTCCATGCCCTGATGTGACACAATTAGGCATTGACAAGTCACAAATCTGCAGAAATTTGTCGATGGCGGTGTCATTGCTTCAAATCTTTCAACATTTCTCGAGTTTTGTTTTATCTTCTTTTGTTGTTAGTAGGATGCATGTCTGTATATCATATCTGGTTTGAGCCAGTTTTTAAGGATTCATTCAGAACTATGATAGACGCACACTAATGTGAGAGTCACTTGCAGGTATATATAGACGAAATGATATTAAATCAGGCTTATGCAAGCCTGTTTCCAGTTCTTCAGCACTACTGGAATTTTATGCAGACAGAAAGTCAATAAATAGTCTCACAGAGAGAACGACCATGTTTGTCGATCGATTTCGAGTTTACTTAAACCCCATCTTCAGGGAAATGCAGTAGCTGAGACAACAGTTTATATACATTGATAAATCATGGTCAATGCAATTCGCTAAAACATGCTTAAGTTAGAACATTTGGAGAGGCACAGATGAAGAGTTCTCATCTATTAATACATTAGTATTGATTTAATACATAGTGTCTCTGCAATGCGGGTGTGAACACTTCTAAAGAAAGCTTTGAAGTCCTCTTGGCTTGCTTCGTGTGGATGACAGCTCACTTCGGTAGGGACTGGCTTCCCTCTCAGATGCGCTCATTCACTCTCGTGATTAGGTGTCTGCGTGTCTCACCACTGTAACATTTTCAGCACTATCTGTATGTATAACAACAGATCACATTGGATGCTAAACACAAGCATCATTATCTGTAAGTTGCTGAGGTCTTGAAAGGTTTAAAGCGACCTGTAATTTGGCGTCGTTTTTATTTAAAATGGAGTTAATTATTTGGACGCTTTTAAAGGTTTCACGCTCCTTTTCCTTTTTAAAAGGAAGGGACCGATATATAGCTTTAGCAGTCTCGCCTCTGATGTTGCTAGTATTGTTATTAGTAGGAGAATTAACTTGAATTTTTATAGAATCCATCAACTTGAGAGGATAATCATAGAGATGAAAATATTTTTGATCTGCTTGCAAGCATTTTCACAGCTATCTAGCGAACTACTGAGACTCTTGCCCCTAATGAAACGAGACCGAACCACAGACTTTTTGTGCAAGAAACTTCAATAAATAGTATTAGAACTTTATATATAATTGAAGTAGTTCATATAACTGACATTTGCATGTACTTATCATTTTAGAAAATAGTAGTGCTTGCAATTAATGACAAAATCCCTACCCTTCAGATATTATAAACTTGATTGAATATCACAGAATAATATGACATCATGCAACTAATTTTCGACCATGCACTAATGCTTGTCAGTGCTTCAGACAAATTTTTTTATATTTTCCGGTGCGAATAGACACGACTAGCGCATATCGCATTTCGTTTCATCTTTGGCCTCATCAGATTACATATTGAACTTACGTAATAGACGGCAGTTTTCTATGGACGTCTGAATAGCGGTTGAACACGTCACCATAATGTGTTAATGCACTTCAAAGAATTAGATTAGCATCCCATTGAGTGATTAAACAATTGATGCTCAGTCCAAACTCTAAACCACATTTATATATCACTGACATGTAACATTTTGTTTCCGCTGAGTTGGTCGAGGAGTCATGACCCTTCTGAGGATTGCCAGTGGATTTTGGCGTAGTTTAACGAGGACTAAAAGTCTAGCCAGTGCAACAACTTCTTCAAGGCTACGACAATGCTTGACAACTTTGGATCTCACACTTGTTGGAATTGGAGGCATCTCTGGAGTTGGTATTTACATCTTAACTGGTACTGTTGTAAGAGACAAAACTGGTCCAGCTGGATTCGTCGCTTATGCGATAGCAGGCATCGCTGCACTTCTCAACGCACTCTGTTACGCTGAATTAGGTTGTCGTATTCCAAAAGCTGGATCCGCTTATACTTTCACATATGTGACAACAGGTGAGCTTCCAGCCTTCATTGTCGGATGGTCCTTAATTCTGGAATATGTCGTTGGCTCTGCTAGTGTTGCACGTGGCTGGAGTTCAACATTGGATTCTTTAACAAATGGAGCGATTCGAAATGGAACAATGAACATTTTTGGAAGTTTCAACGATTCCTCGGGTTTTATTTCTGAATACCCAGATATTTTGGCTGGAGGACTCATGATAATTTTGGGGTTAGTGTTGATGACCGGTGCAAAATTGTCATCCCGTTTTAATCTGATAACAACGGTAGTGAATATGGTCGTGATTGCCTTCATGTTGGTAGTTCTATTCATAAACGTTGATGTCTCCAACTTTGCACCAAAAGAGCAAGGGGGATTTCTACCCTATTCATTTCAAGGTGTTATTGGAGGTGCCGCTACATTATTTTACTCATATATTGGATTTGATGCAGTTGTAGTTTCCGTTGAGGAGGCTAAAGATCCAGCTCGAGCTATTCCTAGAGCATTAATTATCACTATTTTCGTTGTTACAATAATAAAACTACTTTGCTCTCTAGGTTTGGTCCTCTTCGTGCCATGGTGGACTGTGGATGTCGATTCGGGTTTTGTTATAGCTTTTAGAAGTCGAGGCCTAGAATGGGCAGCTATAATCACAGGCATTGGGTCTTTGTTTGGGATATCCGCAGTTCTGCTCATAACATTGTTTAGCGCACCACGTATCGTATATGCAATGGCAAACGACGGCTTGCTATTTCGTGTGTTGGGTTCTATTTGGTCACGAACACAAGTGCCGGCTGCAGCCATATGCTTTATAACACCAGTAGGTGCATTGGCTGCTGTTTTCTTTGATATTGAAACCTTAGCTGACTTTATCAGCATCGGAACATTGATCGCTTATATCATGGTGGCGTGCAGTGTGATGAGAACACGATACAAAGTCCCAAAATATCTTGTGAATCGCATTCAGCCGATAGGCGGTGGCAATAAAAAATCAGGTTATGTTCTTCTCGACCAAACCTCTGATAACTCTGTCGCTGAAGGGAGTCTAAGAGGTCATTTCAAACGTATTCCGATATTCAGTCAACTGCAGCCAGGAACTGCATGTATGTACGCATTGTGTGGTTATATGACATCTGTTACATGTTTTACTATTACACTCTTCCTCGGCGGTTCTCATGTAATGAGCGCATCATGGTGGGCTATCGCTCTGCTATGCATGTTCGGTATTTTTTCGCTATTTTGTGTATTTATTTTAGCTATTCATCTGCCAGACCGACAGTTTGATTCTTTCCAGTCACCTTTTATGCCTTACTTGCCATGCTTATGCATCTTCCTGAATTTATGTCTTATATTTTCTTTACCAAGCTCCACATGGATTCGCTTCTCTATTTGGTTAGGAGTCGGTTTGCTCATATACTTCTGCTACGGCATTTGTGCAAGCTCTGAAAAAGTTGAAGATGCTGAGAAACAGTTTGTTTATTATCCTAACCGCATTAGCTATACATAAGATGCATTTTCCAGTTATTCAAATGTTTCTCAGCATTTTGGACATTGCATATTACGGAACCTTCAAAATAGAGCTTTCAGAAAAAGAATTTAAAGGACATCTAAATTGTTTTTGCTGCATTTGTGAATTTTAGATTAAAAGTAGACCGATTTGTTTTATAAAAACTGAATTTTCGATGGAATGCAATTGGCCGTAAACCTTTTGATAAAGCAAAGCGCCATCTCCAAATAGAACTTCCCCTTCTGTATCTGTCGTTTTGTCAACATAGTCGGCACTACTAATTATAATCGCTCATTTGTTGTGTATTGCTACGAGCACAGAATTAGATTGTTTAACACTTTCAGTTAAGTGAAAGCTAATTCAAAACGATGGCACACACAGGAACTTACTAAGTGGTCAAAAAGGAATTCCTAATCCCGACACACATGAGACTTGTCATAGCATATTTATTGTTCTACTCAATCACGGATCCCGGGACCGATATTTTCCAAGATTGTTGTATTTCTACCCTGTACATAAATAATTAAAAATGAATCCTGGGATTTCGGGATTTGCACAAACCCAAGGTATCCCAGGATTGCAATCCTTATACCGGTATCCCATTCTATTAGCATTATCTATGATTTGTAATAGGATATCTACGTTTTTACTCAATCCCGGGACTAATCCCGGGATTGAGATTTTCCGGGGTTTTTGAATCCCTAATTGTAGTGTGCGCCATTTCATATCGCACCGAGATATAGATTCTCCGACTCGAGGTTGACTGACAGAAACCAACAATGCTATTCCATTACAGTTGACAAGGTCAGCTGCTTGAAATAATCCAGATACGACATGATCTTCGGATCATGGATTCGTTGGTTCCTGATACGAAATATTGGAGCGAATGACTATTGCCCAATTAATTATACTCGAGGCTACTGCTGTTGCTCCATTCGTCAGGGTTGCCGTGGGGATGGGGATTCTGTGGAGATGCCCATGGGTATGGGGTTGGTATGGGTATTGAGGCCATCCCCACAGCTCCCATAGGGCTTCTATGGGGATTCTGTAGGGATTCTGAAGATTTTTGACATTCACTAGAAACAATCAGAACTGACGTCATATCACACAATCAACTTCGATGTTGAATTACAAAGTCCACGCAGCCTACCCATTTCTCCACGCAAAATGCATGAAATATCAATGATGATCATTTTCACATTAGTAACACACGCTCAGTAATTTTGAATGACTTATAATGATAGTTCCAGGTGTGTCAATGACTCCTTTACTACAGACCCGAATGGAGACTTACAAATATTTGCTCTAATAGTATAAATAGCTCAGATGTAATTATTTGCGATATAATTAAGCTGGCGTGATAAATGCGATTAATCATTATTAACCTAGATTTTAAACAAATTGCGATATAGAAGACCTGGTGGGTCTAACCTACAAAGCAAGACATGATAATATTGAATGATTTTCGTCGGATACATAAACAGTGTGATAAAGATTTCTCACACCGAATCATTCAACTGTAAGCCATCTACTCGCATTGCAGTCATAGTTATAATGAAAGCTCAGATTTTTCATTTGTCCACAACTTGTCAGAACTTTCATTTTCATCTGATAGGCATCCTTAACTGCACACTATACTTCCATAGATGGTTCATTGTGCAGCATTTCATCACCATACACAAATGGGTCAAAATCCTCCCGATTCTTATGCAATAATTCGGTGACATGAGTGGTCGAGAATATCAGGATGATTTTCATCGCAGTCTTTATTTATAATAGTAGATTAGATTGATTCAAAGCTGTTTCCTTCACCACGTGTAGGCCTATATAGTCGATCTCTATTCTATATACATACATATTTCTCAACATATATATCTGATTAAATAAATTCCAAAAGTTCACGAAAAGTACGTTCGTAACAAATCCAACTGCCCATATACGGTAATCTATCAAAACAGCCAAATACATGCACTTAAAATTATTTTCAGTAAAAATCGAATCTTCACGAAAGCAGCTGACTAAAAATACTGTGGAGACATTAGGGTCCTTTAGGACTTAAACTAACAGTCAAAATTTCACTAGATATATTGATAAATATTCATGCTTACTTTTGTGAAACATGCTGTATTTAATCACGATTGTTTATACAGCGAGGAATTTAAGTATAATTCTTTTGAAATGAGTGTGTGTATATTTCATGAGAATGCTTCGCTTGACATGTATACATGATATAATGGAAGCTTAGGTTTGATTTTACTTGATGTAGACTGGTCTCTTAGTGTTATAACAGCGAGCGGTAAAAGACGAATATAAGAAACATCTAATTTCTAGCAATATTGACCGAACTTATAAAGAAAGATTTAGATAACATAGATAGGAAATGAAATTAATTTCCTTTAATCAAAAAGAAACATCTAAATTTCAAAATAGCGAAGTATGAAGATAGGGTACTATGCAATGCTCGAGTGTTCTACAGAACTAAGTACATACTCGTATTAATATTTCATCCCACCATTTTAATAAGGCCATGTTTCCTTTAGTTTCCTTTTGTCTACATGTATAGTTGTTGAATTTTTATACAAATGTGTTTCCTTTAAGGGAACAGTAATGCAAAAATTGGTACACTTAAAATAATCTTGTAGCAAAATGAAGTAGGATCGACATATTTAATAACTAAGTTAAGTGAACCAAAAATTCAAAGTGAGTAAAAGAGGAAGTTTGATAAGCACAAGCTGATCAATAACCGATTTGTTCTTAAAGTAAAGAAATGAAGACAATGTCGTCATACTATTAAAGAGAAACATTTCGAGACAGAATTGCGTATGCGGCAAACTACGTTATGGGAAGCTTAGTTTTATGGAAAAGGGTGTCATGTCTCATGAATCATTAAAGAATTAAGAGTGGAATGAGAAGATCCTATGTAAACTGTACGCGTAAACTGGCAGCAGACGACAAAAATTTACGAATCAGAAGAGTAGATAAAGATCACCTTTCTGCTAATGCAACCAAATGATTCAGGCAAATGTAAATTTGCAAGTCAAATACATGTACATTGCAGGCTCTATTCCTTACTTGAAGGTACATTTAGTCAAATTTTCGGTACAATAACTTCTATGTGGCAAATCAGAATCAAGGTTCATTAATGATAGAAAATAGGCTACTACAATTTCAAATAGCAATAGGCCTATAAGTAGTAAGAAAACGGCGAACACCAGATAGCGCAAGATGGCCGCCATCGCTGAGTCCCCCCCCCTCTGGAACGACAGAGGATGTAGTCTGTCGTGGTGTGCCGGCCAGGCGGGTCCACGTTCACAAACTGTTCGCTGACGTCCCCCCCCTCTGGAACGATAGAGTGTCGGTCGTGGTGGACTTGGGCGACCGCCAGGATTAGTCTTGAGGCTATAGTGTGTGATGTTTTTGGTGCAATCTGCTGAATGTTGGGTTGTAAAATGGGTTGTTTCGAGTGGAAGGAGTGGTCGGATGAGAAAACGGAGGTCGGATTCGTATTCAGCGTGAAATTCTGCATCGGTAGGGTGAGTTTCAAGGCAATCGGCGAGAAAAAATTTTTCTTCAAAATTTTAACAGAGTTAGAATTTGGGACGTTTTGGTGTGTAGCGCCCAAACGAAGCATCGGATGAGAAAACGGAGGCCAGATTCGGATTCAGCGTGAAATTCTGCATCGGTAGGGTGAGTTTCAAGTCAATCGGAGAGAAAAATTTTCGCTGACGTCCCCCCCCCTCTGGACAGCTTGCTTCGATTTTGGCTTCCAGTAGACGGATTTTGTCGTGCGATAGCTCGTTTGAAAGCTAAGAGTGAGACAAATTCACTGAAAGAATCGGCTTGTTCCTATCTATCTTCGTTTAGATGTGAGACGCCATTTAAGATTTTGGGACATTGGCGAAAAACGACAGAGTTAGAATTTGGGACGTTTTGGGCTCTAGCTTCAAAACGAAGCATCGGATGGGAAAACGGATTTCAGATTTGGAATCAGCGTCAAATTCTTTATCTGTATGGTGAGTTTCAAGTCAATCGGCGAGAAAAAATTTTCAACATTTTTCGAAAAAACGACAGAGTTAGAATTTTTGCGATGGCTGCCTACTGTAGAGCCAAAACGAAGCATCGGATGGGAAAACGGAGGCCAGATTCGGATTCAGCGTCAAATTCTACATGGAAATGGTGTATTTCCAGCTCAATCGGAGAGAAAAAAATTTTCACTGACGTCCCCCCCCTCTGGACAGCTTGCTTCGATTTTGGCTTCCAGTGGACGGATTTTGTCGTGCGATAGCTCGTTTGAAAGCTAAGAGTGAGACAAATTCAGTGAAACAATCGGCTTGTTCCTATCTGTCTTCGTTTAGATGTGAGACGCCATTTAAGATTTTGGGACATTGGCGAAAAACGACAGAGTTAGAATTTGGGACGTTTTGGGCTCTAGCTTCAAAACGAAGCATCGGATGGGTAAACGGAGGCCAGATTTGGAATCAGCTTGATGTTATTGTCCAATGAGGATCATCATCCAATGAGAATCAAGCATTTCTTTATAAATAGCGAGCCTTCCACAGTGAGAATCATTCCATCGTTGAATCACACGAGTGACGGACGCACATTTTCTCTCTCTCTCTAGTTCCCTGTTCTATTATCCAACTAAAATGGTAAGTCGCTACTTCCCTCCCTCTCCTCCCTTGAACGTAAACTTAATACAATCTTTTTTCATTTTCAGGCATCTACTCCATCTGCTGCACTAGTAGGACAAAATGGCGGTCAAACGTTACAAGGTTCGCTACGGTCAGATCATCTACAACTGAGGCCAGTGGAAGAAACAACCAGGGTACATAATCCTACACCGCTACAGCGTAAATTTAAACAAGTCTTGCGTTATGGCGATCATAGCGTAGTACTCCAAACGGGAATGCTCCCTTCCACGGACGTCAAGATAATGCGCAATCAGTATGGGGACTACATACTGATCCCCGTGAGTCCGTACATTCGCCACCAACTTGATATTATTGAGGAGTATGTGACATTAAATATGGACATTCCTACTCCTCTTGCTCAAGAGTGGAAGGCGAGAGATGACAAGGATACTCCCTATAGAAAGATTTGGGATGGTAATCACATTTGCCTACCGGTATCACATTGGTGTACTTACTATAAGAAGGAGGGAGATCAATCAATAGCCATCAGATGTGATGAGCTCGGAGAAGGTACTTGGGATATCCTTTTCAAAGTGAATGGGCTATATTATGGTCGACACAAGGATAATAAAATAGCCTCTCTCTCCATGCATATGGAATCCATCCTATATATTCCGAAACCACCCAACGTGGACGACATAATTGATCAAATCCTTAACAGCAGTGGTACGAAGCGCAAGTCGGAGAAGAATGCTACATCAAAACGCAAATCAAAGAAGGAGAATTACTAGTCCTTTCCTAACTCTACCCTATGACAATTCGCTTATGTGCTTTGAGTGTCGTAGACGTGGTCTTATTAGATACATTTTACTTCTTCGTTGCCATCATATCATTTGTGTATTTTGTCGTGAAAAGCATCGATGTAATTCTTCATTTTGTAATATGTTATAGAACGTTTCCTTAGATGTGTAATTTCCGTTTTAGGCTTCTATCATCATTTTTATGGATTGTGAGGGTGAACCTGTACAGGAGCTCAGTGCTATTGCTATGAACAATTGGACATATCAGATTGTTAGTGTCTATCATCAACATGCCAACTGCGATCCCAATGTTGATCAATGGGCGAGAAAACACATTCATGGACTTAATCTGAAATATTTGCAAGACTATGGCTTTTCTTGTGAAAGTGCTCTTCTTATTGACTTTAAACGATGGTTAGCTGCTTTCAATGTTATACGCATCTTTTGTAATAATCCTGGTAAGGAGAGGAAAGTATTTCCCAATCTAATCATTGATGATATTTTGCTCTCGCCTTGGGATAGTAGAGTGAATCAACATTATCATGAAGTCACGAAACGTTTTAAGGATTTGTGTGTTCCTATTTTGTCTGTTCGTTGTAGTAGCTACGTTCATAACCAATGCTTCTTTCCTCCTTACCTCAACACTGCCAAAGTCCTGTATGGTTATCATTGCTCGCTGTATGATAGTTATCAGCTGTATCTATTTTATCTCTTTCAAACCATTGATTTATAATGCATGCTTGTTACCATTATTCAATAAATGTTACTATGAGAAGAGTTGTTGTTTTCATACAATGGATGGGTTAGATAAAGGGCGATCATGTCTTTCTCAAACGACTGCGGAACATTACGTTTTCATAGGCAAAGTTTAAAAGGAGCTGTTCAAGATTATGTGATAAATTTTCATAAAGATGAGACCGACATCGAAGCAGTGGTCGATGATGCTAGCACTCTATTTCTAGAATTAATGAATACATTCTCTGATAGCATTATCATGGCGCGATTAGTTGCGAAAATTAAGTTTCGTCATTTTGGAAAGGAAGAGGTGGAAAGTCGCTCTTTCCATTTTGCTTCTTACACAATGGAAGTGGTAGATCACCCCCAAGAAATTTTTAAAAGACATATGATAAAAATTGCTGAACGTCTTAACGCATTTAACCATCATGGTAGCAGTCTAGTGATTGAAGCGATTTCAGATATTCACATTCAACTTTCCATAAAGAAAAATTGAAAATGCAGTGGTACTTGATTGTAGCACAACTGGTTTTCGAGCTATGTCTTCTCACTCTCGAAGTATATTCCTTCTGTACATGCGTCTATTATTTAGAAAAGGCTAGCAAATTCATATCTTCAAAAAGACTTGCTATAGACATCAGTAACGGTGAAACTATGTGTTGCGATGTATGTAAGCGAAAGGATGGAAATGAAAAGCGCATCTTCAAGAGATGTAAGCATGCTTTTTGTCAACGCTGTTTCATACGTAATTGCATTCAACTTTGCCAATGTAACCACTGTGATATTGCTCATTTCGAGTGTCACTTATGTCGCAATAGTTAGTACCTATGCAAATGTGGTAAAGATAGGTTTTAGCAAAGACTAACACGGAAAATGGCGAAACGTAAAATGACGAAACGTAAAAGTCAAAAGTTTTCTTCAGCCATTCAAGCTCTCCGACGAATGAAAGCAAATCAGCGATACAATGCTATACGACATGCTAACGATAAATTCATTTGTGAAATTATTTCTCATGTGAGGAAGTTGAGGACGAAGAAATTAGCGCCAAAACAACGAAAGTTACTTAAGCGATATGCTACGAAATTGCGTTTCATCTCCAATCCTAAAGTCGCCCTTCAAAGAAAGAGGAAAACTCTAACACAAAAGGGCGGTTTCCTTTCAGCAATACTTCCAATGATAGCTCCTGCCGTGGGCAACCTATTGGGTAATATCTTTGGCTGTAAGCGTTAATTATGCAAATGTTGAATCTCAAAGTAATAAAATGGATTTCAGACTTCAATGTGATAAAGTTCTGACTGTATCAGGTCCATCTCATGCAGGTAAAACTGTTTTCACGCTGAATTTATTGGATAAAAGAAGGGAGTTGTTTAAGGAACCTATCAATCGAGTGATTTGGTGTTATGGTATTTATCAACCGTCGCTGTTTCAGGAATTGCAAAGTCGCAACTTTATTCGACATGAAGGAATTATTCCAGTGGATAAACTTCAGTCTAATGATGTTGTTGTATTGGATGATTTATTAAAAGAAAGTAAGAATTCAAAAGATGTTACAGATATGTTCACTCGCGCAGCACACCATAAAAGGTGCTTTATCATCTATATCACACAAAATTTGTTTCCTGATGGAAAAGAAGCTCGTACACGAAACCTGAATACACACTATTATGCTATTTTCAAGAATCCGCGAGATAAAAGTCAATTTGAAATTTTAGCGCGACAAGTTGCACCCAGAGGATCAAAAGCCTTAATTGAAATTTTTCAAGCAGCTACTGAAAAACCATACGGTTACTTATTCATTGACTTTACGCAAGAGTGTCCGTAAGAATTTAGATTTCGAAGTGATATTTTGAAAACTCCCATGATTATCTACAAACTATGAGTTCTTATTCTCGCATGATTGTTATTCCTCAGGATGAATATGTACAATTGACTGCCATGCAGCAAGTAAAGCAACCTCTTGCAAATCAAATGTATAGGAAAGAAATAGATTATCAGCAAAATGTTCACATCAAAGATCCACATCGTGCTGTATTATTACAATCGGAAACTGTTGAGCAATTGAAAAACTTGAAGAATAAGATGCGTGACTCTGTATCGACTGCTACACCTTTAGCATCTCGCGCACATGCCATATCTCTTTTCAACAGTATTGAACCCCATCTCAATGTAAATGATAGAGGAGAAATCATTACAGATGAAAATAAAGTGATTGATGCTTCACGTTATGAAGACTTGATTCAGTAAGCGACACGTAGAAAGCGCCGTCAGGGCTATGTTCCACCTGGTTGGTCATACTTTCTTAAACTATTGAAAAAGCATAATGTGCCAAAATTTGCTTTAAATAATGAGACATTGAAAGAACTTGATTCAACAGTGGCTACTACTCCAATGCTTCAGGCGATGAAAATGCCAACAAATTGGTTTAAGACGTCACCTGCTACATCCCCTCCCACACTCACTAAGCAAACAAGAGGAAGAACTCGACGTAGATCTACATCGCCACTAAAACTGGTAAAAGGAAAACGTAAAACAGCTCCTCCTAGGAAATACATGTTCTCAGACTATTAATATGAAGCAGATGTGTTGCTTGCCATGTAATGAGCCGCCAGAGGTGAATGTCGTTGTCACTTGCACTTGCTGCGCCAGCTCTCATAATGAAACCCCTAAGCAATGTGAACACGATCGCAAAACCGCTAAAGCTAAATGCTGCAGTTGTTGTAAATGTAGAAAGGCAAGGAAACAAAAAGATGAGAAGGAGGAAAAAGAGTCACCCGTCATTAACTGAACGTTTGAAGTCAATCTATTATGATGTAAAACATCCGGCAGGATTTGCATCTATCAAGAAATTATCAAAAGCGAGTGGTCTTCCACAATCACAAGTGAAACGATGGTTAAAGGGTCAGGCTACCTATACACTCCACAAACAAGCGAAAAAGAAGTACCGCACCCGCCATTATATTGTTCAAGACATCGATGAACAGTGGCAAGCAGATTTGTGTGATGTTGCCTCCATTTCAAAACATAACTCGGGCAATAATTTTATTTTAACCGTCATTGATATTTTCTCGCGTTATGCGTGGGCTCAACCTTTAAAAACTAAAGAAGGGAAAGGAGTAGCAAAAGCATTCCAAACAATTTTTCGAGAAGGTCGCATTCCAAAAAGAATTCAGAGTGATCAAGGAAAAGAGTTTGAAAATCAGCATGTGACAAGATTATTTGAGAGGCATGACATTGAGTTGTTTAGTGTAAAGAGCGCTTATAAAGCTGCACTCGTTGAACGTTTTAATCGCACATTAAAAAATCGCTTGTGGCGACATTTTACTGCCAACTTGACACAAAATTGGACAAAGGTTCTACAAGATACACTCCATGCCTACAATCACTCTATCCATCGTTCTATTGGACTCAGACCAGTAGATGTAAATGCTGACAATGTAGATAAAGTGCGCGAATCATTCCAACGTAAACGCACTCATGTGAAAAGTGATGTGAAAATTGGCGATAAAGTTCGTATCTCAAAAGTGAAAAGTGTTTTTGCTAAAGGGTACCTCCCGAATTGGACAGAGGAGGTATTTACAGTATCAAGGATTAATCAAAAAGACTCTCCGACCACCTACAAGTTGAAAGATTACGATAATGAAGAAATTGAGGGTAGCTTTTACCGCGATGAGATTGAGGTAGTCACTGAAAGTGAAACATATTTGGTAGAGAAAATCATTCGATGTAAAAAACGGCAAGGTGAAGAATGGTGTCTTGTTAAATGGACTGCTTATCCTTCAAGTATGAACTCTTGGATGCGTCGTGCCGACATCTTTCATCTAAGTGATCGACAGTGATTCATGCAAAGTTGTAACTAACAATGTTTAGGGTTTGAGCTATGAATCCAACTGCCTCATTTTATTCACGACCCTCCTATGTAAGTGGTGGAGGACAAATTTACATCGGCGCTCGCCGCCAACGTGGAGGTAGCATACTTGGTGCACTGAAATCTGTTGTAGCACCTCTCATATCCAATGTCGGTAGATCTTTAAAACGAAATGTTTTAAGTAATGCCGTTGGCTTTGCTGGTGATGTTGCTAGTGATCTTTCCAGAGGTAGAAGTTTTAAGAGCAGTTTGTTGAATCGTGGGAAGGAACGCGGTTTAAAAACATTGAAGCAGACCATTGCTGGTGTTACTCAAGGAAAGAAATCACCTAAACGAATGAAAAAAGGAAGGAGGAAACATCGCGGAGCTGGTAAGGTGCGATCTTCAGTCAAAAGGCATTCACGCAAACGTCGCAGAGGCTCTAATCATTCATCAGGCGCTAAACGACGACGCTGCTATAACTTCTAATCATGGAGTGTAAAACTTCCGGTTTTTGTTTGTTCGATCAACAAGCCATACAGACAGATATTCTTAGTTCAAGTATTGTAGATTATCATCCTGGAACAGCTGAGAATGCTGGCCCCATTGAATTTGTTATTCCTGGTGGTAGTGATGACTACATAGATTTGAGTTATGCGATGCTTGATTTGAGGTTTAGAATTCAGCAAGCAGATGGAACTGCTATTGACGATGCACATAAAGTTGGACTGAACAATTTACCATTGACTACATTACTTCGTGATGTTTCTCTAACGATTGGAGAGCAGCAGGTGGAAGGTGGTCAAAGCGATTATCCCTATAAATCATATTTCAATCATGTATCACAGTTTCATCCAGCAGCACAAAAAAGTCATATGGAAGCCATGGGATGGTACAGAGATGAAGCAGGAAAATTTGATGTTGAAACAAACAGTGGCTTTGTAAAGCGATCTGCTATGATTAAAGATAGTAGAGTATGTCAGCTATATGGTCCGCTGAATTTAGACTTCTTTAGACAGTCAAAGTTTTTACTCTGTAATACCAGCATGCGACTCAAGCTGACATTGAATAAGCCTGAATTTGCGCTGAATGCATTTGCTAAAGTTGACAATTTTAGAATTCATGTGGAAGATATTGCACTTTACATTCGTCGAGTAGTACCGAATCCAAGTGTCATTAGAGGACATGCTGAAGGTCTTAACCGCCAAAATGCCATTCACCCCGTTCAGCATACAAAGCTTCTCACGTTTACAATTCCGAAAGATCAAAAGAGTTTCATGAAAGATGGCCTCTTTCCATCGGAAGCACCGAAGCTCCTCATGGTGGCAATGGTTGAAAATGATGCATTTAATGGTAATATAAAGAAGAATCCTTTCAATTTTAAACACAATCAGTTAAGTGAAATTGCTTTACGTGTAAATGGTGTGAGTCATCCTGGTCCACCCTACAAACCAGATTTTGCTGCGGATCAATTTATGCGCAGTTATGTTGATTTTATGGATGTCTTTGGCTTTTACAATACGGATGATACCAACGGACTGACTATGAAAGAGTTTAAGAGTGGATATACTATTTATGCATTTGATTTGACTGCTGACAGCGATATTAGTGCACCCTATCGTCAAGCGAACGTGCCTCATAATATTCGTTTGGATTTGACGTTCAAAAGAACACTACCTGAGACGATCAATGTATTAATTTATGCAGTCTTCGATTCAAATATTGAAATTACAAAGTATCGTGACGTGATTCTTCAGTATAATCGTTAATGAGTTGGTTGACTGCTGACGATATTAAGACTAAAGTGCAGCGTAATGCAGACGAAGCGACGTTGAAAGCTTTCGATAATGTCTATTCACTCGATACCTTACCACCTGCAGTAAATCACTATCCCATCTTTATTGTGCTAAACACTCATTCTCAGAATTTAGGCGGTGAGCATTGGAAAGCGATCTTTATTGGAGAAGACCGACGTGGTGAACTATTTGACTCTCTTGCTCAACCTCCAAATATACCAACACAGCAGTGGTTGAGAAAACATACGCGTCAATATCAGCGAAATGAACGCATACTACAACATCCACTTTCATCAACGTGTGGTGCTTTTGTACTGTACTTCATCTTAAAACGTTTACATGTATCTCGATTTGCATCTATTATTCAAAACTTTTCATGTAATCCATCCTCTAATGAAAAAATGATTTGTAAGTTCTATCATGATTTGAAATAAAAACATCATGTTGGAAAAATTGTTTTTTATTTTACAATCCGCTGGGTACGTACATACTCAATGAGATAGTCTAGGATCATATTTGCTTGTACATGAGATTTTAGTCCAGTAATGATCACTTTACTATTATGAAAGATTGCCACATGCACAGGTAACCAACAACTAATGAGAGCTGCAGGAAAAAGTTCGGGTTCATAACACAAACTGTAACTGCTGGTACGAATCTTCAAAAATGATAGACTGTCACTCAATTGAGTAGAGATCACCATATTGTCCACAGTCAGATTCGACATCACACACCTCTCCCTCTTCCATATCCGACGTAGTAGTCTTTGTAGCTCTAAGCGCATTGACTGCGCCGATGAATGAGAAAGGGCGCCGAGAATCTGTACAGTCCCATTTGGGAAGAGTTGAAGATTCCGTGAATTGTTCATCTTCACCACTAACATTTGAGGACGGCCCGGGTAATACTTGCTGTTTGGAAGCTGTTGGTGTAATGTTGTGAGATCGATTTTGGTGTAGAGTCTGAAGCGACGGAGAATGTTGACGATGGTGTAGCGATGGCGCTTCATGATGAAAGAATGAGTAAATTGAGCGATGTACCTTCCTTTTATACTTTTCCCAACTACCTTGATGAAATGTGAAGTTAGTATGAAGTTGGGAATGATAGAGTTGAATTCGCCGATTGTTGACGCGCAGCCAGATGCGATTTCCAATACGTGAATGTCTTTTCATATAGAAGTATTTCAAGTCCTTCATGATATGATGTAGAGATTGAAAATGACGATAAGATAAAGCAAACTCTCTTCTCACATTTCCAGTTGAATCTTTGAAATAGACGTTTCGATCATGATCCGTTTCAATACGTTGTAGGGAATCTAATTTCCAACTCATGGTGCGTGGTAGTCATGTCTGATTAAGATTTGCATAGTAGGGCGATGAACTCACGACGAATAAATGTCATGATGGAGCGATGTATATATCTTCTATACTTCTCCCAATTGTATTTGCGAAATGAGAAACAGTTTGCGGAATGAGAATGGTAGATTTGAATTTCATTTCTGTAATGTTGAAGCCAAACTTGATCACCCAAGGAGATGAATCTTAATGTTTCAAAATATTCCAAATCCCTCATGATATCATTGAGGTTGACAAATTGTCGCCATGTTAATGTAATTCCTCTTGATGTATGACCATGAGAATTTTTGAAATGTACGTTTCCATCACGATCAACTCTGATATATTGTAGAGAGTCCAAAATCCAAGTCTTCATGATGTTATGCAAAGTTGCAGATTAGCAATATAAAAATGTCGTTTTATCATATTTTGCTTAGCAATGCGGCTACAAAGAGATTTACTAGTAATCGAGCCGCACTCTTTTCTACTCCCATTGATCATGCACAACAGCTAAATGGAAATTGGGAAGTGGGTGTCACTCAACTTGTTTATAGCAACTGTGTCTATACTTTTGATCATGAGGTGATGACTATTAATATGAGGCGTACAGCTGCTTATCAATGTGAAAAGGGGTGCCGAGTATACATTCCACAGTGGCCAAAGAAAGATCTCTTATCATGTAAAAAGTTTATATATGATTTCTTGAATAAAGCGTGTAAACATATTGTCCAATTTACTCCGCACAATGATGATTATAATTATGTACATCATGTAGTTGAGAAAGATTGGATTGTTGGTTTAAGTCCAAGTTTAAGAAATGATTTAGGCTACCTCGCTAGCGCCTTAACAAGCTATGATAATTTTAACGTTAATTACCACATAAGTGGTCATAAACAGTTAATATATCGAGAGGAAGCTTATTATGTAGATCTTATTCCAAGAAATGAGAAGACGTTGGTGAAGAAGATTGTGATTAAGCCAAGAAAGACAAACATGACTCCTGAAACATTATTGAAGAAATTTAATTATCTCCTTCGAGTTGATGGCAAACAAGTGGCAACATTGACTTATATTAAATCATCTAATCATATTGCAATAAGCAAATTAAATGATGATGATCTAGTATTAGTTTGTTCAAAAGATTTTCATCAGTTCTTACGACATCGTTCTGCAGCTGTTCATGGAAAATCTGATATGCAACATTTACCATGTGAAAGGTCAAATCAATTTGATACAGAATGGACCGTATCTTTATACAGAAAGTGTGTAGAGCCTTTAGGTGGTATCTTACATGAAACAAGAGTGTTGATGCCTCGCATTATTACTTCGGTTAAATTGGTTGTAGATTATTTAAATGAAGTGATTAATGACCAACATATTTCATTTTCTGAAAAAGAAGGTACTTTGTCTCTCACTATAAGTGGAAAAGGTATTGAACTAATTATGGATAAAACTCTAATGGACATTTTGGGTTTTGATCAAAATATCTTTAAAAGTGGTACTGTAACCAAAGCTAGCGCAGACATGTCGCTATCGCGTCGTATTAACTATTTTCAGATATATTCCAATATTGGTGAAGATGTACGTGTGGGAGATGTTGAAGCTCCATTGCTAGCAATGATACCATACCAGCCAAAGAGCTGCAGTATTTTATCTGAGCATACTTTCAAGAAAGTGCATTATACAAAGCTGAAATCAAACTACATCCCACAAATTGATATTGCCATTTATGACGATGCTGGTGCGTTGATTCCTTTTCATAAAGATGCTGTGACAAGTATCACACTCCATTTCCGAATGAAGAGTTAATGCAAACGTATGCTAATATATTTTTCCAATGTGAATAATATGGAAAGTGAAAATAAGGACTCGTTTCTAATCTACTTGCCCAGTAATGCTTCTATGAATAAATTTCCCAAAAATAAACCATCAGACTATCGAGTAGAATTAAATCGGCCACTGCATTTAGAAGGTGAATGGGAGGTTGGCGTTTCTAGTATTTGCTATGATAGCAATATTCAGAATGTGAATGATTTGGAAGAAATGATATTGACTCCTCGCACCCATGATGGAATAACGATGAATAATGCATTTCAGTTCCCATACAATTTAACATCAGATGGAAAGTGGAACTATGAATGGATTCAGATAAAATCAGATTCTTATGAGCCATTTGGGAATGAGAAAATTATTAAGGCATTCAACAGTGGTAATACTTCCATCATGAAGAATAAAAATCAGAAAGCTTATGAGTTTACTATCTATCATTGGAGTGGGAGACAGTTCCTCCGCTTTCATTCTTTTACTAAAGGTCTTACGCTGAGGTTGGATAGTGAATTCTATCCACATCTTGGTTTTGGTCATGGACTACATCTAACGTCAATTGCTACTGCAAATGTTAAAAAAGTTTATTCAAATCGAATCAACAAATTTCATTATAGATTTAAAATATTTGATGAAGATGTTGTAGAATGCGAAGAACGCATCATTTTGAAAAAGCGTGGTGTTCAACCTTTATCACTTATTGAGTTAGTAAAACGATGGAATGAGACTGTGGGTAAGAAGTATGGAGAAAAAATTATGGCGGACAAAAATAAGTTGGTTATTCAGAAATATAATGACAAACTTACAGTTTATTTCTCTCCAACCTTGCGTCATTTTGTAAGACATTATACACCTATTATTGGAAGCGGTGTGGTGTATGCTTCTCATGAATATCACACTAAAGCTGATTCAGTTAATGATGAATGGTGGGTGGACATCTATGGCGATCGCATCAAGAAAATTTACCAGTCTTATGAAGAATCTAAAGTTGCTATCAATATAATGCCGCGTCTATATCATACAGTTGAAAGCTTCATTCATGTAGTAAATCCTTATATACAACAGAAGTTGAAGCATGTGATGAAAAGTAAATATGATGTAAAGACACACCACATTTCGTTTTCAATTGAAAATCAACGCGTTGTTCTGAGACTGGGTGATGACATTCAATGTCAATTGAGTAAAAATTTGAAAAAACTCTTTGGTTTTTCAATGCTACAAACAGTGTTTGCTGCTGCGCATACGATTGGTATAGAAACACCAATGACACTTGATAAACATGAACAGCACCTTTACATTCAAAGTGATTTGATTCTACCTATTTCTGTTGGTGAGAAAAAAGAATACATTTTACGCGATTTCATTCATGATAAAGACGCTTCATATGGAATAGTCGAGAAGATGTTTGAATCTATTTTCTATCATCCCGTCGTCAAACAAACTATACCCTCTATTGCTATCAAAATTACCAATGGTTTACAAGAGTGCATCCACGTGAAAGATACTAAATCCCTCATAACGTTAGTGTTTCGGAAAACAAAGTGAAGTCTTTATACAACATTTATTGAAATATGTACATGAATGTGAAGCAATAGACTTTATACAACATCCACTGAAAATATATACATGAGTGTACTTCAATAAACATTGCTATATACAAAAAGTCTTTTTACTTCGTGAAGGGTGGAAATATACAGGGATAGGAAAAATGTCTTTCAGTGGAAAAGTCATCACATGGGGAATGTACAGATGTGGACACATATTCACAAGGAAAAAACAATCTCATGCGATACATAAAACAACAATGTTTATCTACAGAAATCAACATCAAAATACTAAGTTAAGGATGATTATGCTAAGACGTCTCCTGAATGTGGTAGTGTGAGTTTAATTCTTTTGGGTGGTGGTATGTTTGTGTCAGGATGTCCATGTGGAAGAGATATGTTGTGTTCTAGCCAGCACCTCTTATCCTCCCATGCTGAAAGCGCCCGTTTCCTAAAAGTATGAGTTTTGATCTCATGCGACTTAGATTTTAAGATTGTCATATTGACAAACGTTATATTTTTATTTCTATAGGCTCCCTTGAAATTTTTATGTTTCATGTTAGAGACCAATGATCTTGATATGCCTTTAGCGCGCTTAATGCTATCATCACTATCCTTTAATTTCATAGAATACATTTTAGGGCGGAGGAGAATCATTTCAGCTATCTCCTTCCCTGCTGTCTCATCCTTAAAGCAGCCAAGTTTTGCCTTATTTTTGATGGAGTATAGTGGATGATCAGCAGGATAATTTGATGTATCAAAATATCTTTCTAAAGATTTTCCTACTTCATTAAAATTTAAATCTTTTTGAGTGGTAATACCTAAGAAGAAACTATCTGTATCACCACCCAACAAACGAACCTCTTTTACGAGAGGACACGGTTTTAGTATTTTATAGAAGAGTTGATACATTTCAAGCTTGGAGTAATCTAGAACAGCTTGACCAATATAGATGGGTTTGCACAACTCAACTTCAGATTTTATCATTTTAATACCTACAAGATCCTCATCGATTATGTCTCTATCGATGAATAGAGGTGATGAGGTCAATTTGTGATACTTTTGATCATCATTAACTAGTTTGTAGTTTACGCGCTTTCTAACATCCTCCATCGTCTTACCAAATAGACTGTTGTTCTTATATTTATAAAAATCTTTTTCAAAATTATTTTGGGCTAGTGCACGTTTCTGGCTGTTACTATCTATGTAGGGTTTGAGGAAGGCTTTCTGTCTAAATTTAATAATGCGGTGAACTCTTTTTAAAATCATGCCCATTTCTAAATAAAATTTTAAGATGCTAAAGTGGACTAGATAGTTTTCTTTATCATATTGAGTGAGCAAAAGTTTGCGGCAAGGCTTATACTTGGGTTGTCCACATGATTCTAAATCTTTATGAAATTGTTTCATAAAGTCGGAAAACATATCTTTACTCACTTCACCTGATTCGGGTGCGAGTGGAAAATCTACGGTTTTATGTTTAATATTATTTGGATAGATTAGATCTATCTCAAAATAATATCCCCAATCACCTTCATCTGGAATTGCTAGTATGTTGGAAGGGTTGGAGAAATGTTGAATTTCACTATCATCTAACCAGCTAAACTCAGAGTGAGGTAGCGGTTTGGATAATGAACTACCATACAAATTATTTTGGTCATAATACTTAAGATGAGTCTGATCATCGCCTACTATTTTTGATTTTAACCTATGTTTATTTACAAATGTGAGACCACCGCGAATTCCTCGCTCAAATAAATTATACATCTCTGGATCTTGTAAGAGATGAATGGTCTCACCAGTCATTTTAAAAGCAGACTTAAATGACATGGCTGGCAGACTGACAAAGTGGACGGGATCTAACTTATCTTCTTCTAATGCCACTCGTCGAAACTCCTGAAATACATCAGCCAGCAAAAATACATCTAACTTAAGGTAGGCAATCATATATTCACCAAATGTATGGCAGTCAAATTTTATCCATGCATCTTGTGCATGATCATAATCTTCGGTCTTACATTCTGCGCCGGTCAAATCATTTTTAAATTTATCTATGGGCGGAAGAGAAGTCTCGCCGAGTTTACTAATTGCATCAAAATATGCATATGGAAAGACTCCTTTCCGTGTGATGACTTCATCGGTTAGATTTGGATATTGTTTCTTAAGATTTTGTGTTAGTGGAAGAGACTTTAGATTTTGTACGAGAGAGGCCAGTGATGCAGTCATAAATTGGTAGGAATCTAAAAATTTTATATCAAAATAGACCGTCTTATTTTCTTTAGTTTTATCGACAGGCACTTTTGCTGTCATGGCCATAAACTTCTCTCTCGTTTGTGCTATTACATCAAGCTTCCACTCTTTCATTTGACCTAAACCTCCTTTTATTATCATATGGCTATCGTAGCCCTTGAAATTATGGAAAATGACGGGTAATGTACGCCGTTTCATCCTAAGTGAAAAATTGCATTTTGAACATAGTGCGTTTCTAAATTTACCAGTGATGTGATCATGGTCGCGCACTTTCTTAATCTTATCATCGTCAAATGTTTTCCTACATTTGGGGCAAACGTTGCAACTATCAAATTTTACTTGATCATCTGCTGTCATATGCAATGATCTGCGATAGAGTTCACCATCATACTTTTGCTGAAATTTTACAGCCTGTTCGAGGAATTGTAGGAATTGGTAAATACAATCCTCACCTTGCCAGACGCGCATTTTATTTTGCCTACTCCTAAAGTGATCATGCCATACTTCATAGCAGGAAATGGCTGCTGGTCGATGGATGTTATCATCGATATAGCATTCGATGTCAGCATAGATGACACGAAGAGGACTTAGTTCATCGCCATTCTCTCTATATGAAAACTCCTTATCTTTGGGCATGCGTTCCATTTGCAGTTTACCTCGCTTACACCACTCATAATGAGTTTCAAATTTGTTTTTACTCCTAAAGTTCCGAATGCATCTGTCACAGTAATAAATCTCTGATGAGGTAGAATTTCTTAAGTGGTGGTATAAGCGAGAAATTTTGGGAATACCGCAGTAGTGCCATTCCTCACTATCATCCTGTTTTACTAATAAAAGGTTGACAACGTGGTCATAACAACTCGAACGCGAGTTGTAGCGCACACCCTTCAATCCCTTTTCCCAAACATGGAGAACTATTTTAATGTTGTTCAATTTTTCAAATTTTTCTATATCTTTAATTTTTATATCGTCACTATTACAGTCATCGAAGTTTAATTCATTCTCCCACTGCCTATAGCTATATGTGCGATTTCGATTCGCATTGATATCATTATAGTGGAGAATGGAGAGGACAGCATATTTAAAACATTGCGATTCGCAATCGACATTAATGACTGCTGTTTTGTTTTTTAAAATTTTTGGAAGTTTAAAGGAGCCTCGACCACTATGATTTCCTAATAAACTGATTTTAAATAAGGCGGACTCAATGCCGTCAAAAATGAGACCGCTATCGCGCTCGTTAAATTTATCAATATTTAATTTTAATCCTTGGATGTGAAAATTTATCCAAGACTCATAGTCTACAACCTCGGTTGCAGGAGAGGAGGGTATGTGAAACTCCAACCTCTCTATTATTTGTCCAGTATGGTGGTCGATTTTTACATATTTTATTTTAAGATAGATGAGCGCCTTCATCCTAAAATTGTCTAAATTGTTGAAGAGCGCTTCTATCAATGATGAATTTTGATGAAACCATTCCTCAAAGTTAGCAATGGTTTCTGAGGAGTCCATCTGGTAGTTCCTCACTAAATTATTTATGGACACTTCAGTGAGTCGGATAGAGGAGGTACCGTTGGTGTAGGTATCGTTCGTGTGTGTATGTTGAAGTCTGTGCGAAGATAGTTCAAAACGTGTCTCGAAAGACTGAGCGCACAAGTCGCAAGAAAAGGAGACGACGTTAACAGAATCATCCCCACCTTCGGAGATTGATGCCGGCTTAGGTCGACAAACACCTCGCTTGATGTGTCGGGTGAGATCCCATTTCCTCGTGAAGATGTGCCCACAGTCAGCACATTCCCACTCGTTGCCATGCCGCGACAGTTCTGAGATGGAACTCACATCACCTGAAAGAGAAATCATTCTATCATCTCTGTTCAAGTCTCAGTGTATTGTTACAACCTACCTTGACTCAACAACTCTAAACTTTCCTCGAGAAGGGAGGGTGTTGGTGATGAAGTTGATGCCTGAAATTGAGGAAGATGCTATTAGCCACACGTTTGAGGGAGATGAGAGAGGAAATTTTCAACTTACCATTTCAACGAAATCAAGTTTAAGGTTGATACTTCTACAAGATAGAGACTTCACTCAAATTTGGAATTCACGAGATAGCAGTTCACTTGTACACCTCAAATAATAGTCAAAGAGAGAGATCGTGCGTTCGTCACTTGTATGATTCACAGATTAAATGAAATGACATGAATGTCACTTTGCTTATATACTTTCATTCTCTTCATTCATTGGATGTTCATTCTGATTGGCTGCTTGTGTATACTTAAGAATTAGAAAAATGTTAAAGTTATCATTATTCAAAGTCAGCATTTCAAAGACAACATGACAAGTCCTCCAACAACACCAAATACCGCATTGGAGTTCTCCTCTCCATGCACATCAGCAAAGGTGCTCGTTACACCAAATGCACCAAGAAAGGCGAAGGTGGAGAAGACATACAATCTCGACAATATACGAAAGTTATCATTATCGGAGGACGATGAAGAGGAGTTGCCCGACCTAACAGGCATACGGTGGAAATATTTACAATATGATGCCGAAGGGGTGATGGAGATGACCAGCAAGTCGCACTTGCATCAAATATGGGAGTGGTACACCCCTAACTCCCAACCGCGAACCGTGGCGGAGTGGGCGTACATTGAGAAAGTGAGGGACGCTGCAGAAGAACGTTTAAAGCAGCTCAACTGTTTTTGTGATCTATGTGAAGTCAGACTCTGGGACGATATTGACGATGAAGACCTTTTGAAATACATGCCATAATAAATGTTTATTTCGTATTATCTTTGCTTTCATACTGACTTACTTGAATGGGGTTTTAGTGAATAATTTAACCATGTATACTTTTTCATTTGGAAATAGTAGCACGCTTAGTCTAACTTGTAAATCTTATGACACTTCATATGGCTGATGATGGTAGATGAAATAGTGTTAAATAAAATTAAGATAGCTTACATGATTCTGGGATAGCAATCGACTGCGATCCATGTGTAAAGAGCTTGTTAGACTACGGAAGAGAGAAGTGTGTTATGTTGCGTGTGGCGCGTGAGTGTCCTCCCATTTCATTCCATTCATCAATTCGTCTCATTGATAGAGACAGGTAGAACTCATGGCTCTCATAACGTATGCAATGGAAAGTTTTAGGCAACCTTCGACAGTTGGCTAAATGTCGCCCTGGCGCGAATGCATACTACGTTGAGACAGAGGCAATCACTTGCAAACATGACGCAGAGAGGTTTAACAAGATTGACCATTGCCGAATGTCCCTTGCGGTATACATAGCTACGGGTTTCACCGCCGCCCTTTACAGGAACGCCCGTCGAAAGGAAGTATTACACCGAACTTCATTTGCAACGTTCAAGTTGACTGATAGCAGATTCAACTTAATGATAGTATTCGCCAGTCCGAAGACTGCCCAGGGCAAACCGCGAGGAGGTTCTATCATGTCTTGCCCCATGGTGGCCCTTAAGAGAGCCGATGGTTCGTTCTCGTCGTATCTGAAAATAGAAGGAAAAATAGATGAAAATATATTCAAGTGATAGAGATGATATTAACTTACCATAAGAGAAATTTAGCCGGTTCGCGACCCCTTCGATGGTGATGGTTGAGGTAAGTATTTGGCCGGCAGTTTCCGCTTCCGGTGGCGCAGCTCCTTTATTTCGCCATCATGCTTTATAGAGACATGGAGACAGCGCATCTCCGCCATTGCTCCCTCGTAGCACTCAAATGTGGCATCCAAGTCCTCACTCTCAAGGATGACGCTGTCGACGATTCTGCTCTTGATGATGGGAATGTGGAGCGTTGTTCGTCTCTCTTCTTTCTTCTGACTCTCAGTCAGGCTAGTCTTTAATTGCTCAATTTTTAAATTTGATACCTCTTCCTGAGCTTTTAGCGATTTTATGTAAGTCGCCTGCTCTTCAACTCGTTTTTCGCTGGCAAGCGCCCTTTGTCGGAAAGGTTCTAAGTTAATGACTTGGGTCTTGAGGGCCCGAATCTCGGCTACCTGACCCTTCAGGTGGAAATTGTCATCCCTAAGGGCCGAACATTCGTTTTTGTAACGAGTGAGCTCATCTTTTAATTTCGTGAGTGCATATTCCTGGCTCACTTTTGCAATCTGCTCATCCTTATTCCAGCTATTCATCTGCTGCTTAATCCCCTTCTTTACTGGGGAAGGTGCGATTACTTTCTTTTTCGGGGAAGACTGATTTGTTGGTTTTCCTATCTCTTCCGTGTTTTTAGTGATGACGACCTCCTCAGAATCGGAGTCATCTGAGCTGTCCAAATCGCTTAGTGGGGCCTTCTCTTCTGCTGTTGATGAGGTAGTGGCCGAAGCAGCAGGTTCCAAAATTGTTGCAATAGCCTCTTGTAGTGCTGCGTCTAGATCGACTGTTTCTTCGTTGAAGAAGGGTGCGATCACTTTGCCGATATCTGATGTTATATAATTGTTAGCCTTTTTGAGCGGACATTCGGCGTGGGCGATGTAAAATTCCTCATGCTCCTTGCCTTTCAAAAATTTCAGGCAATGTGTACAGCCGGAAATAACGGCTCTTTCCTCGTGGAAGTGAGGAGTATTCTTGTACTTATTAATGTGACGTTTGAATTCGCCACCCCTCTTTATTTCTCCGCAAGAACACTTTTTAAATAAAAATTTTGAGTTGCCTCCCATTTTGTAACTTATGTATCTGTAAAGGAAGGATGAAATAGAATTACTAACAGGCGACATTGGCAGTCATTCTTATAATCATACAGCTAAATTGTGAGATTGGTGGAAAGTGTCGAACCTTTGAATCCGTTACAGGCATTACTCAGAGGGGATCTTATCCCAACTCCAAGGCCTCGGCCCACAAATCCAACCTCCCGCGGACAGAGCGTGCGTCATATCACTGTGTTGGTATCCGGACCCCGATTTTGACATGAAAATCAGTGGATTGTTTACAAAGGTTGCAAATTCCAAGCCGAAGCTTGCCTCCCACAACTTTATAAATGTCTTAGTTGAATTCAGAAGGTTTGAAAACCCCGAAAATTGCCAAAAATAGCGAATTTAAATTTTTCAATTTTTTAGCACTACTTATGAAATTTTATAAGTAGTCTATCACTTAGGGCAGGTCAATAGCGACCGAACCTTTTTTGAATCAAGTCAAACGGACTTGTAGAAGCAAAGTTACAAGCCTTTAAAGTTTTGGAGTCTTTTATGGCCTGGAGACGAAGGCCATCTCCTGGCTAACCTCGAAGTCTGACGCCTTAGCTGATATCAGCAATGAAATTTTCTAAGTCGGTTTCTTACAGAAACTCGGGATTTGGAATGTCCGAAGCTATCATCGGAGCTCAGAGAGACGACTTACCGTTGACAATCTCTCGTCTTAATGAAAAGTCTCCGTCGGTTCCCAGCTTATATAGTGTGTGGCGATCAGCTGATGACGTAATACCCATCATCCAAACACTAAAAATCCCGTCTATCTCCGGTTCTAGTGCTCCGATTGAGCTGGAAATACACCATTTCCATGTAGAATTTGACGCTGAATCCGAATCTGGCCTCCGTTTTCCCATCCGATGCTTCGTTTTGGCTCTACAGTAGGCAGCCATCGCAAAAATTCTAACTGTCGTTTTTTCCGAAAAATGTTGAACATTTTTCTCGCCGATTGACTTGAAACTCTCCGATTGACATGAAACTCACCATACAGATAAAGAATTTGACGCTGATTCCAAATCTGAAATCCGTTTTCCCATCCGATGCTTCGTTTTGAAGCTACAGCCCAAAACGTCCCAAATTCTAACTCTGTCGTTTTTCGCCAATGTCCCAAAATCTTAAATGGCGTCTCACATCTAAACGAAGACAGATAGGAACAAGCCGATTCTTTCACTGAATTTGTCTCACTCTTAGCTTTCAAACGAGCTATCGCACGACAAAATCCGTCCACTGGAAGCCAAAATCGAAGCAAGCTGTCCAGAGGGGGGGGGGACGTCAGTGAAAATTTTTTCTCTCCGATTGAGCTGGAAATACACCATTTCCATGTAGAATTTGACGCTGAATCCGAATCTGGCCTCCGTTTTCCCATCCGATGCTTCGTTTTGGCTCTACAGTAGGCAGCCATCGCAAAAATTCTAACTCTGTCGTTTTTTCGAAAAATGTTGAAAATTTTTTCTCTCCGATTGACTTGAAACTCACCATACAGATAAAGAATTTGACGCTGATTCCAAATCTGAAATCCGTTTTCCCATCCGATGCTTCGTTTTGAAGCTAGAGCCCAAAACGTCCCAAATTCTAACTCTGTCGTTTTTCGCCAATGTCCCAAAATCTTAAATGGCGTCTCACATCTAAACGAAGACAGATAGGAACAAGCCGATTCTTTCACTGAATTTGTCTCACTCTTAGCTTTCAAACGAGCTATCGCACGACAAAATCCGTCCACTGGAAGCCAAAATCGAAGCAAGCTGTCCAGAGGGGGGGGACGTCAGTGAAATTTCAAAATTTGATGAAAAATGTTTTGGTGACGGTCCCAGGTCGAAATTCCACACTTTGGAAAATTTTCAAAATTTTACCCATACAAAGTCACTCTGACACTTAGGATTTTTTCAGGTGAGCGAGCTCCGACCTAAAATCTTGTAACCGCTCTAACTTTTGAACGAAGACAGATAGGAACAAGCCGATTCTTTCACTGAATTTGTCTCACTCTTAGCTTTCAAACGAGCTATCGCACGACAAAATCCGTCCACTGGAAGCCAAAATCGAAGCAAGCTGTCCAGAGGGGGGGGGGGACGTCAGTGAAAATTTTTTCTCTCCGATTGAGCTGGAAATACACCATTTCCATGTAGAATTTGACGCTGAATCCGAATCTGGCCTCCGTTTTCCCATCCGATGCTTCGTTTTGGCTCTACAGTAGGCAGCCATCGCAAAAATTCTAACTCTGTCGTTTTTTCGAAAAATGTTGAAAATTTTTTCTCGCCGATTGACTTGAAACTCACCATACAGATAAAGAATTTCACGCTGATTCCAAATCTGAAATCCGTTTTCCCATCCGATGCTTCGTTTTGAAGCTAGAGCCCAAAACGTCCCAAATTCTAACTCTGTCGTTTTTCGCCAATGTCCCAAAATCTTAAATGGCGTCTCACATCTAAACGAAGACAGATAGGTACAAGCCGATTCTTTCACTGAATTTGTCTCACTCTTAGCTTTCAAACGAGCTATCGCACGACAAAATCCGTCCACTGGAAGCCAAAATCGAAGCAAGCTGTCCAGAGGGGGGGGGACGTCAGCGAAAATTTTTCTCTCCGATTGACTTGAAACTCACCCTACCGATGCAGAATTTCACGCTGAATCCGAATCTGGCCTCCGTTTTCTCATCCGATGCTTCGTTTGGGCGCTACACACCAAAACGTCCCAAATTCTAACTCTGTCGTTTTTTCGAAAAATTTTGAAAATTTTTTCTCGCCGATTGCCTTGAAACTCACCCTACCGATGCAGAATTTCACGCTGAATACGAATCCGACCTCCGTTTTCTCATCCGACCACTCCTTCCACTCGAAACAACCCATTTTACAACCCAACATTCAGCAGATTGCACCAAAAACATCACACACTATAGCCTCAAGACTAATCCTGGCGGTCGCCCAAGTCCACCACGACCGACACTCTATCGTTCCAGAGGGGGGGGGACGTCAGCGAACAGTTTGTGAACGTGGACCCGCCTGGCCGGCACACCACGACAGACTACATCCTCTGTCGTTCCAGAGGGGGGGGGACTCAGCGATGGCGGCCATCTTGCGCTATCTGGTGTTCGCCGTTTTCTTACTACTCCTATACCTAAGATAGCAAAGAAAAGTCACAAAAGTTCCAACACGCAGTCGGAGACTTTCTTCAAGGACTCCCATTCCACAACTCTGGAGTCAAATACGGCATTCGGATCATTGAATGATGTGCAGAAGTTCCACTGAGATGGAGATATTGGACATCAATCATTTTTTACGATCAAGAGCAACATGTTAATCAGGGGCTTATCTTGTGGGGGCGTGTGGATTCTGTGGTATGGGGTGGTGTGGGGATTCAAATATCAATCCCCACGGCAACATTGCCATTCGTCTATTGCCATGCACTTCTATTTGTCCGTCTCTCGTGAAGAAGATCCGCCAGTCCTATGTGATATGGACCAATACCCACATCCTATTCAAGAAGGTGGCATTATGACCAAATTTAGCACAGAAGGTCCGACAGCCGCAACAATTAATTTTGACGGTCGTCCATCCATTTAGACAGACAACGAACATCAATTGGAAAGGAGTAGGGCAGCTGTGCCAGTGCGAAAGTCATGGAGGGCAAAATAAGCGACCAGAAGAGGAGATAAACTGCGGGGAACGCTGATCAGAAGGGTCAGACAATCAAGTGTTGATTCCGAAAGTGCTTATAACTTTTGTTTAAATTTGAGAAGTTGATTCAACAGCATTATAAAAAACGGTATGCACATGAGAAACTTAGTAATTGTTTTCGAAAGCATTGTGCTATGCCATTGTCTTGAAGTATATAAACGTCACGGTTTTGTTTTGTCTGAAAGTTGACGAAATAAAATTGAATTATTCATTTTGCTTAGAAAATATTTACTAAGACAAGGGAAGTTAAAGACAAGGATAAAAAGCGTCTGCAATAATTTATTGTGATGCTGGAGTTTGTTGTCATCCTGGAATTCAATGCCTCTTGCTCCTGTAATGGAAATGAATAATTAGAGCATGTTTGACAATTCGCCCAGTTTTCTTCATTAAAGAATTGTCAAAGTAAAAACAACTATGTTCAATGCGCTTCGAATGAGAATCTGCCCCCATAACGTCATGGATATAGGTAATTTTATGCAACATTTATCTATCTATACACTGTAAACTGTAGACAGCCAAAAATCAGACAAAATAACAGCCAAAATGATCAGACAATTGCAACAGACAACATGAGACAATGAACAACCAAAAGTGGCTGTTCAGAGCAGATAAGATGAGACAATAATTCGCCAAAATATCAGACAATTCTGTCTACTTTTCTAAAAGTATAGTCTCTCAAACTCATAGTGTTTAAATATGATCAAACTATTCAACATCAGCTAATGGCAACTAGTCACTCCTAATCACATAGGTTCTAATTCTGCTCCACTCATTCATACTCGCATTATGATCAACTCTGATACTTTACAAGTCCGCTGTGTCAATGTCAACTTTAGGGAAGTATATAGACCCTTAAAAGCTGTAAAAAACATTGTAAAACAGAATTAAAAGATGGCATCAACACGTCAAATATCCAGACCTGTTATTGCCATGCCTCAAGGTGTATGCAAAGAACCCTACTTATTTACAACATTGTATATTCTATAATTGAAAATTATCAAGGATACCATCCAATTTCAATAAAAGTGTATATATTAGTCATAAGTAGTATGATAGGCAGTAAACGCAATAATGTAAATTAGTTCGTGCGATGAGACAAAAATTGTCTGACAAGCAGGAAATTTGTCTGATAATACGCAGTAAGTGCCAAAATACTGATGTGGCTCACAAATTGTCCGATAAGTGGCTGTTTACAGTTTACAGTGTATTTACAAGAAAATGACACAACAGATCTCACAAAATTTGCAGTGATTGCAGCACTGAAATGTTTTCCCGAACGCACCTCATTGAGGCTGATCTCCCAAACTATTGCACCAATTTTGCCAAACCGCACAGCAATCGAATAGCCATTGAAAAGGGATTCAGAAAAGCAGCATCAGTTTTATTTCTAAGGTCATCCATGGGCTGAGGTGAAGGTCAAAGATCAAAAGCTGCGAATTTTCAACAAATTTCCTTTAGAGCGCTATTTGAAATGGAGAATGACAACAAAAACTAATAAGCAATACACTAATGGATTAATGCTTATTAATCGCTATCAGATGGCATCATTGTATTAGATGAGGTCAAAGGTCAAATAATTCAAACATTTATTTTAGCTCAAATATCATTAAAGTCACACATTTTAGTATTTTAGTCTCTACAGGTGAAGAAACAACCCAATTCGGTGGCTTTCATCCAGACCAGGGATGCGGAGTCGGAGTCCTATCAAACGACGGGACTCCAGACTCCGGCCTATAACTAGACCCGAAGTAAAATACAAACAAATTATTTATTCTCGTGCATAGCTGTCACTGTCAACTTTCTCCGTCAAACAAAAGTACAGAGACAGCAGTACATGCAAAGCTTGTAGTAGTTGAGGGAATGAACAGTAATAGTGAAAAAGGATTGTCTTTTCACTCGGTGATTTAGTAGAGAAAACAAGCCTTCCTAGCCTCGATCACACCTACGCAACAAAGGTCATATCAGAGACAAAAATGAAATATTAATCTGTTTGAGAACATTACCTTTTACCCTCGCGTTAATCGTGTGTGATGGCTCCTCCAAAGCGCGTATTAAAATCGAAAGTATAGTCATATTTTTGAAGAAGGGGGTATTTTCCTGTCTGGTAGAGACTGGAGAAAAACCATGTGAAGCACACATCAGCAAGATGGGAGGAGCCGAGTCGCATGCATCCAACTTCAAGCGACATTTGATAAACTTTCATCGAAAATGATTGATAATTGATGCAGCAATGATCACTAAAAATAGGTTCAGGTAAGCCTATAATGAACTATGCTGTAGGTTACCAGTTTTTTCAAAAAAAACTAGACTATATATGCTTGCCACCCGGAGTCGGAGTCCTATCAAAAGCGGGAGTCCTATCAACCCCCGGAGTCGGAGTCCTATCAGAATGATAGGACTCCGCATCCTTGATCCAGACACTGGGGCTAAAAGCAACATGATTTTGAAAATTTTCAACAATTGCTGACCAGATGCAGAACTAAAAAGTACAAAAATAATAAAAAATCATGTTTGAAACTTGAATTTCAAACATCCAAACATAATATGCAGATAATTTCAAATCGATTTTTCAATTCAATCGGATCCCGCTTGAACATCCTTTTCCAAAGGAAACGAAAAAGGAGTTGTTCGTGCTGTATGAAAAGGATGCGAAAAGTCCATCGTCATTAACGTTTCGAGAATGAAATCTCATGTAAACATCTGGACAATGCCTCAGCTGATAACTGCATGCTTTGCAATGGTAACAATGGTAACTACATACTCAGCACATGTTGAACAAATATTCCAGACAATTAGCCTATGTAAGTAATGTACTATTGTAGGAGTACCCATTGTTTTTGTTGCTTTAGGACAAACAATACAAGCTCTTATAATTATTTGTTGTTGTCATTATATTCATGTCTTCGGATGAAATGTGCGTTACATTGCGAGCTAGACTCAATATCGAGAAAGCCGGAAAGCTCTTTTTATTTTATCGTCAATTGAACAAGTGTTATTGCATCCTTTTATGAGCTTTTATTTTGATAGTAGCGTTTCCTGTTTTAATAATAAATTTAACAATACAAGTACAAGTCTTTTTTCTTTATTTGATACAGATTAGATGTACTAGTCTAACATTTTAATGATATTGAATTCTAATAACTTTAATATTCAGAATGGAATTTGAAGCTAAAATCAAAACTATGAAAGGCAATCCTTTTACAACATATTATATAGGCTACGGTGAAAGTTTGCAAATGAATAATTATTTGTTTATTGTGCATTTAAAAAGACAGAAGTTTGAAATATGATACTCTATTGGAGACTAAATGAAATAAATGGTCATCAGTTACCTCTATCGCCGACGTTAAAAACAGCAAAGATGTTATTCTTCGAAGTTGAAAAAAACATGTTTGTGAAAGTTGACTATGCAAATGAAACAACATTCATATTTCCTTTTCAGTGATTGAAATCTACTACTTACAATTAATTATCTACAATCAGCTGAACGAAACGGAATTCAACAAAATTCAATTTTACAACTTCTCCGCTGAATTAGAGAAGGCAACTATTGTGGCTAACTTCATTAGGTTAGAATGTGTGTTGAAGGTAGTAATTATTGTTCATAAACCTAGCACCATCAAAGTTCTGTCCTTATTCATTTTCATCAAAATCAAGACCCTATTTCATTCATTACTAAACCGAAACTCATTTTCGAAATTTTCACTGTGGCGCTTTGTTCATCTCTGCTCCCATTCCTTTTCAGTGCAGCAGCACATTACCCGCTGTAAAAAAATTGATAGCTTTAAAATTGATAGGAAGAAACTACTTCTGAAACTAAATGAAAAAGACCATTTCACAACTTATTTTGCTAAATAGACAAGCAAGACTACTGAAAAATTATTTTCAACTATGAAATATCCGAAGCAGTGGAATACTAGCAACTACAGGCTACTTTTATATAGGGGAAAAATACGAAGTAGTGAATTGCTAGCTATTACTACCTCAAAAAATAGTTGCCAAGTTTTTGTTTAAGTCAACAATCAGTTTCAGTCTAATCAGATGTCTACATCTTTCATGAATTAATATGCGTGTTTCTCAGTGTCAGCCTTGGTTGTTATTATTTCTATGTGATTGAAGCGAAAATTGGATGCTTGATGATTGTTAACGAAATGACTGCTTAAAACATCATCAAATATGATTCATTTCATCCCGTCGAGCAGTCAATCGTGATGACAGAAGTATTTCATCTCTTTGAGCACATCAGGAAAGTCTCGTCGCATCGCAGCCTATCCCAGGAGATTGCATGGCTGCAAGGAATTTCATTCATTCGCAACCCGCTACAATAGTGTTTTCTATTGCGACAAACTTGCTGTTGTGTATCGTTGCAAGTGTAATTAATTAGGTGCAGTGGCCTATTCATGTACGCACACATTTTCTATCTAGAGCGCTGAGCAGATAACACATATTCTTCTTCGCCAAGTCGCTCAACACTCACATTCCTGCTATCTCTTCTCAGTGTAGATACTGCAATTCACCCCTACCTATAGCTAAAAATATGATCAATATGTGGATTGACCCGATTGCTTTGTCATAATTTCTTTATTTGATACTGTGTATTGTTTACTAAGTTGATTAGAGATTTTTAGCCAATTCCTTACGCCCGGCGTAAAAAGCAGAACTTCTACTGTATCAGTGTACTCTAAAACTTCTGAATGTGTATACTCACATGGTTGTCAGAAAATTGGACTTCGAATTTTGGACGTTGTCTCACTGTTCACAGCAGATAATTTCTATTCATACTATAATTATGAAGTACCGTGTACGTAGGCTTCTTGCCAGGAGGACAAATAGCGAGTTGAACCACAGTCCTTTATAGATATTTCTTGTTACTGCTGAGTGTGTTTGGAGGTCTGTATTATAGACTGGATAGATGCCATTCGGGCGTGGCTCCAACTCCTACGGACTGGGGCGACCGTCCTGCTGTATTCTGCGGATGTAGTAGCTGCTGCCCAATTCATGAAGAGCTCATGAATAAGCTTTGCCTAAAATACCATTAAATGCGTCTATAGACCAATCGGGATCTTCCAGTCGGTTGTTCTGTTTTGCTCAGGGTACTTTCCAAGAGATTCTCACAATATTCAGCTCATGCTGCTATAACTGGCAAATGAATGTATTCAGATAGAATAGCAGATTGTTCATGAATGGACATACATTTAGGCCTACATAGTTATCATGTGCAGCTGTTTGTCTAAACAGTTGACGTTTGTAATCACAATCCGAGCACAGCACTCCGCTGAAGATGAAACCGCGTTAACTCTTCTCGCTATCGCGTACTATAGGCGATAGACATTACAATATCCGACTTGACATAATATATTTTTTCTGCTCTACCACTGTTTACGAATTACGACATATGGTCATAACTCGGCGCTGCTGGATGTTCACAATTTCACGCTATCGACGGAGTGTTAAACTCGTGTTTTTAGTATGAAGGTGAGCTTAAATGTCTCCGTCACTTTCAATATTCTTACAATGGATATTATTACTGTAATGAACATAAATCCGTATTCAAGCTATCAGATGGAATATTAATGTGACTACGACACTGAAAAATACCTATCTCATGTCGTAGTGGCGAGATTGCCTTTTTTAATATAGAAGTTGATTGAAATAATTCTCGTAATCAATATATTCATAGTCCTCACTATTGTGATATGTGGTCAATGTTCATAAAGATATCATTTCGGAAGCCCGACGCTTGGGGAGGAACTGTATGTTTGGAATTGAACGCGGAACATACCGTCTACAACAACTTAATGCATCTTAGATGTGGGTGATATCTAGATAAGATCATTTCAACAAATTTGTCGTAGTTATTGCCTTTGAGTTATCTCCACTCAGATCTGGTGAAAAAACCAAATTGCTTTTAAATCACCACTCAGACGATTGAATACCAACAGGTAGCTAAGATACTTGTTCCCTAGCATTATTAAAAAGATTATGAGAGTGACGCACATTAGATTTTAGATTTCTGATGAACTGGGGATGGAGAATATTATTTTGTGCCATTGGCAGAAATGCAATGTCCTTGCCTTTTCTGTTAGCAATGTCCCAACCCACAGTTTCGTCTCAACGCCATACGATTCGCGAGAGACTACATTGTAAGAGACACCCCATTCTAGATTAACCTCCTCTGATTCCACATAATCTTCTCGCGATGATTCTGATTTATCCTTATCATCCTCTCGATTTATTGTGCTGGACTTGAACAAAAATCATGGTCAGTTCATTGATTCATATGACACAGAGATGTTGACTTACAGGTTTCTCTATTTTTTAGTAGATGCAATTAGATTTGCACCAAAAAATTCGCTTCAAACGCGAGGAACATGTTCGCGGCAGAAACTCAAAGAGCCCGAGGAGAACAAAATTGGTTAGTGATATGATTTGTACGAGCTATATCAAGGGTAACGTTTTTATTGAAACGAAGTAGCTATCCAATAAATCTAATTCATTATCGCTCAATAGGGACCTCGATAAACATTACAAATAAGCCTACTAGCAAATATTTTTTTTTGCATCTCTAACATCTTACACTATTAACCATTAAATAACTCGTTCCCCTCCTATCATACAGTTAACTGTTCTCTACCAATTTACTAAAAAGATACACTTTATTACCTCCTTGCCATATATCTCCTAACATTATCCCACTTATACTAAAAACAAATACAACCTATCCCTTCCCTCATGTAATTACTCTCATTGATTAACAATTTGCATAAAAAATACAATATAGTCGCCTCCTATCATTCAACATTAACCGTGTATACGTTCATAACAATTTACTAAATATAGGAAAGAGAATAACACACCTATCCTTCACCTATTTCAATTAATACTAACTAAACTCAACAACTACCCCCTACCAAACACAACACAACACCCCACCACACACCTACCTCCCCTAACACCAAACCCCCCAACCCTCTACAAACACACCCTCACACCACCCCCAACTCACCCACCCACCCACACAAACAACCCAAACCACACCACACAACCCCACACCACACCAAAAAACCACCCACAACAACCCCCCCCCCCAACCACACC
>CAJQUW010007470.1:0-62613 GCA_907163375.1 Prostheceraeus crozeri | reverse complement strand
TTTAGAGGAGGGATCGGTCTCAACAGGACAAAACTCCTGAAAATGACGAATGATGCAAAGATATCAGATTAATATTTACCAGGAAAAATTCGTGCGGTTGATAGCCAACCTGCTATCCATGTATGGATTACCAGAAAAATCCATAAAAAATGAAAGTGATCCCGATTAGGCCTATTCTTAATATGAGAAAACTCTGGCGAAATACAATCTTTTGAAATGGCTGGAATTCGTTTCTCAAGGCCTCATATACCTAAGGAGTTTACCCTCAAAGACACCTTTGAATTCGTTAACTCGCTGAATAATTTCAAAAGAAATTGTCCTAAAGACAGCTGTTTCGTTAGCTTTGACGCGATTAGTCTCTTTTCTAACATCCCCGTCAGCTCCACTATTGAGCACATAATTTCGTCTATAGATCACAATCTTCTTCCTGTCGAAGATGAACACTTTTGCGTCAATTGCTTACTTTAGCTTGCAAAAAAGTTTTATTCTCGTTTGATAGTGAGTTGTACATTCAGCAGGGAAGGCATGGCCATTGAGATCTCTCCCTTGGACCAACCTATGGCTGCTTTTGCGATGGATAAAATTGAAAGAAAAATTTGTGCATATGCTGGACAGAAGCCTCTTTTGTACAAGAGATATGTGGACGACATTTTTGCCATTTTTATGAGTACAGATTCTGCGCATTCATTTTTAAAAAAATTTTTTTCCTGAATAATCAGAGCAATGAGATAAAATTCACTATCGAAATTGAATCTGATGGTTCTATTGCTTTCCTTGATACTGAGATTATTCATGATGACAATTCTGTGTTCGATATTTCGTGGCATTATAAACCTTCTAATTGTGGAGTTTATATTCCTTCATGTGCTTATGCTCCGAAGAAATATAAACAAGCTGCCATGACGTGTCTTTTCAATCGTGCTAACTTAAACGGATCTGTATATGCAGCACCTCTCTACAAGAAATCCTGTGATTTCATTATCAGTTTGTTCATTCGCAATGGTTACAGTGTCAACTTCATTCTGGATGTCAAACGGAAGGTCGAACACAGAGCTGTCAATCACAGCAGTAGGTCTAACAATAACGATGAAAGCGTTTCTGAAAATTCTGACAGCGTCTCTGAAAATCCTGGCGCTAGTGATATATCTATGAAAATTGTGTACTGGAAATTGCCATACATTAAAGAGTCAGAAATGAAAATTCGCAATCGTGTTCATCGGTTGAACAAGATTCTGAAAGATTCCAAAATTGTTATTGTTTTCAAGACTACCAAAACTGCGAACTTTTTTCATAAAAAAGACAGATTGCCTATTGGTCTCTCCTCAAATGTCATTTACAAATTTTCTTGTGAACACGTCCAAAGTGTTACATTGGTGAGACGACTAGGCATTTGCAAACTAGAATTAACGAACACATCAAAGGTCGCCCCCTGCCAACTGAAATCATCTTGCATAACCATGTGAACGATAATTCCGCTTTCTCTGTCATTGCCCGAACGAATAATACTCGTATCGCAGAATCTGTACTCATTGCCGCTACTGACAGATCTTTATTGTTAAACAGTAACACTACTTCAGTACCATTGTTTTTACGTTTATAGCTTTCTATTGGACTAAATTTTCTCTTCTTTTGATGACTGATTGATTTTAACGTGTGCTTTTATATTTAAACCACTGACGAAGAAGACATTGTCTTTGAAATTGCAATTTGGTCGTAAATAAAGGATGATAGAATGAAGCGAAGTTCTCCGAAGCGCCTGGGATCAATATGTTACGATAAATTCCTTATCTCTATGTCGCCTGATTTGACTTGCGGCGATTAGGAATGGTCATTAGTCATGCCTTGTGCCATGGACGTGTTGTAGATATTTTTTGTGTCTCATGTATGACATGACTCTTAATAGAATTGTAGTTTTGAATTCTGGCAACTTGATTGATTATACCTGGGTGCAGAAAGAACATATAGTTGTGCTATATGAAGACTAGAGAAAGTTCATTGTGAGGCAATAGTCTCCAACATTTAAAGATATCATGCTCAATATAGACGTTGATGTCAATCCAAGTTGGTGTTTGATGACGACTGATTCCAGAACGAAATACTGTACTGGCGAAAAAAACCGGCCAATTAATTATTTATCCAAGGTGGCCGGCCGATGACCGGTTTCAAATTAATTATTTCTGGAGCCTTGTGCTGAATGGCCGAAAAAATCGGCCAACCATAACCTTACTACTTCCTTCTGTAAACTGAATTACTTTAGATTTGTGCATCATATATTATTATGCGGTTAATTTACAACGTCTACAATGAAACTAAGTTTTATTTCTAGCACAAAACTATCTATCTAAGGCATTCTATGTACAGTAATTACATTTCTCCTTATTCTTCTACTTAGAAGCACGAATGCACGATGGATGGCTTTTCTTCACGTTAACGTTTGGTAACCATGCTTTCCATTCAGTAACAGTATCGTCATATCTATTTTTAGACATGAGCTAACGCTTTTCCAAGAATTCTGTGTGTGTGCAGATATACAGGCGAAGGTGCGTACCCTCGATGACGCTGAGAGATACGTGATTTGTCGATTAAGCTGGAATTTCAGCCCGACTCCACAAATGAATAGCTTTGCACTGTAACTCAAACTTCAGTTTGTAACAGTTATTCTCCGTCCATGTCCAACCAGAGTCTTCTACACCAGTTCTTCAAGTCCTCCCCCAAGGACAATGACTCGCTGACACAACGAACGATCGATCAAGCCATCTCGAATCAGCCTCATTTTTCCGAGGAGCAAAAGAGAACTATAGCGAACAAAAAGGCAGCCGTCGATGCTGAGAGAAAGCGGAGGCATGGTGAACGGGTGAAACTGATCGAAGATATTGGACTAAAGTGGCCAATGCCAAAGAACGTCGGTGGTGGCAGGAGAGGAATCCTATTTTATTGGGAGTGTTCACTCTACGGTCACGTGGACAAGATCCTGCCCAGCACCCAGAGTGCTTCCACCAAAGGACTGCCCGGCTGCATGGGCTCCATCGGAGGACGCTAAACAGTGTAGAAATTCTCTCACGTCGTCTCAGAAGAAAAGGACTAAAGGTGTGGAGCAATCTTTCGCCGAGAAGAATCCTGTTTTCATGTGGTGGCCACAGACGATGCTAGCGAAGAACGACGAGGAAGTTGTCATACTGGATACGAAGGATACGGGAGACGCAATGCCTGCTGACACCATGAATGTAGCGGAGCTTGAAACTGCCGAGAATTGGCCCATCGAGTGCGAACCATCTGCCAAGAAACACTACTCTGAATACGACAAAGAACTGTTTATATTCTTACCGACGGCATGGTGTGTGGAATTCTCAAGAAGATTGAGTATGCAAAGAAGCTGGTAACGAAGACCTTCGGCTGTCTGTCCAAGAGCACCGTACAAAACTGGTTGAAGGCAAAAGCGGAAGGAAGAACCGGCAGAAAAGAAGGAAGCGGATGTCCTCGGAAGATTCCTCTGACGGTGACCGCAATGCTGATGGACTTAGCCGTGAAGTACATCACCAGTGGTATCGCACTGAACAGCAGTATCTGTGTGCCCCTCTTCAAAGCGTTCTTGATGGAAAAGAAGGACGAGTACGTGGACTTGATCACACAGCGATGGGTCAACTGCGTCTTCCTTAAGTTCGGATTCACGATGCGCCGGTCCACCAAAGCCACTCAGAAGACACCCAAGGACTTCAATGACGTGGCACACGACTTCCGCTGCAGGATTCTCGCTCTGATGGACAGATACAACATTGACTCGACGTTCGTGATCAACATAGACGAGACATCGCTGGAATTGCTATGCGTTAGCAAAATCGGTCGCTACAAGTCCGGCTCTAAGCAGGTGAAATTCATCGTGTGGATGATAAACGAGCATTCACTTGTACACCGGCTGTCACAATGAGTGGTCGAGTGCTTCCTTGCATCCAAGTGATCTGGACCGGCAGGATTGACAAAGTTCACATCAACGGCCCTAATGTGCCTGCAATTCTCCACCAGGCACATACACCCACCCACTGGCAGAGCACACTCACTTTGGTCAATTTCCTCACCTCTCTCTACGAAACTCACGTCAAGAACAATTCAGAACACTGGATCCTTGTGATGGACGTGTACAGCACACATCGAAGTGCAGTGACTCTTCCATTGTTGGCTGCCATTCCTAACCTGCACATTGTGTTCGTCCCAGGTGGATGGACGAGCTTGCTTCAACCGCTGAACATTTCATGTAACAAACCCTTCAAGGACGCCATCCGAAATGCTACTGGCATGTGGTTTGCGAAGTAGTTGCAGCAGCTCGGAAGACTACAGCCCGATGCAGAACCACCTCCGTTTGACGTTGGGATGCAAACTATGAAGCCCGTGGTATGTCAAGCCATCGCCTCTGGCTGCGAACGAATGAGTTGCAATGAAGGAAAAGTAATTGTAGATGGTTGGCGAGAGGCCATGTGTGACGTACTGGAGTGTCTGTTGCGCCTAATGAGTGGTTATCTCGTGGATGGGAATTGCTTGGCAATGAAAACGATGTAACTTCTATTACCTTGCGATTTTGATTTTCATCCTGAAATGCAAATACTCATTCCCTAGTTTATGTTCGCAATAGTGCAGGTAGGGTTGTACGTGTGTTGAGCATCAAGACAGTGAAAAGAACAGTGAACAGTCCAGTTTCAAAGCTGCGCCTCTAACTCCTCTCGTAGACTTGGGTTGAAGGTTGTGCTGCTCTTTCCTTGTTCATTGTTCAATATAAAATTCTTTATCTCTATGTCGCTTGATTTGACTGGCGGGATTAGAAATGGTCTTTTTGTGTCTCATGCATGACATGAATATTCATGGAATTGAAGTTTTGATGTCTGGCAACTTGATTGATTATACCTGGGTGCAGGAAGAACATATAATTATGCAACATGCAGACTGGAGAAAGTTCATTATGAGGCAATGGTTTCCGGTTTCCAAAATTACAAGATATCATTCTCAATAAAGACGTTAATTTCAATCCAAATTGTCGTTTGATGACGGCTGATTCCAGAACGAAAAATAGTTACATTTCGTAAGCACATTTTGCCATCTGATACCCACGCTACAAGAGAAACAAATACATGCACAAAAGTGAGAATAAATAGATTCTAATAATAGTTTTCATTACAACACCAAATCATGATCAACATAATCTCCGAGAAAACCACAAATGCAGTTATAAAATCACACAACAATATACATGAAAGTTCTCCAAATTATCTCGCAAGTATGTCCCACTATGAATTTCCCGAATCACTGTTTAAATATGATGAGTTGATAACAAGTTTTCTATCACTTCACAAACAATTTATCAAAATACATTTTTTGAACGTCCACTAGAGTCTACCGATTCACTACAGGCCTGTAGCAAACTTAAAGATGACTGCTTATCCCTTGTGGAAGCTGATGAGCTACCAAACTACTTGGTTGGTTAAAGGACTTTCCACACGACTCATAATTTTACGGCCTGTCACCTGCCGTGTATCCGCCGATGAGTTTCTAAACTTCCTGCTTGTGTAAATGACTTCCCGCACGTTTCGCAGAGGAAACGGTCTGTCGCCTGTGTGTATTCGCCGATGCTTCGCCAAACTACCTGAATCCGAAAACGACTTCTCGCATGAATCACAAATGAACGGCCTGTCTCCTGTGTGAATTCGCCGATGCCTCACCAAACTGCTTGAATCGGTAAATGACTTCCCGCACAAATCACAAACAAACGGTCTGTCACCTGTGTGTATCCGCCGATGAGATTTTAGACAACCTCTTTGGGTAAATGACTTCCCGCACGCTTCGCAAAGGAATGGCCTGTCTCCTGTGTGTATTCGCCGATGCCTCGCCAAACAACCAGAAGAGGAAAACGACTTGTCGCATGTCTCACAAATGAACGGCCTGTCTCCTGTGTGTATTCGACGATGCCTCATCAAACTACTTGAATCGGTAAATGACTTCACGCATGAATCACAAACAAACGGTCTGTCACCTGTGTGTATTCGACAATGATTTATCAAGTCACCTGAATAGACAAATGACTTCCCGCAGGACTCACAAATGAACGGTCTGTCACCTGTGTGTATTCGCCGATGCCTTATCAAGCTGCTTGAACAGCTAACGGACTTCTCGCAGAACTCACATTTGAATGTTCTAACTTCACTTTTTGACCTCTGGTATATTGCTCATGCCCGTGTGGACCTGAAACGACAAACACATGTAACATTTTAACACAAATTAAGTATTGTCTTAATACACGAAACGAATGTCAGTCATAAGTCATTGATAACTGAAATTCTGATTATGTCATAATTTTTCATATTTATTTTACCTAACCACAAGAAATATATTTGGTTTCATCACTGATGATCGTTGAATACAATGCAATACTCCTGACCAACCGACTAGGACTCATCGATGCATGTGGGTACATTTTGCAAACACTTCTGTCTAACGGAATTACACGTTGCAAGGGATTGGGTAAAATGTCATTTTTCACACTTTAAATTCAGTTATGAAATTGAAGCAAGCCAACGATCACAATGAAGTTAGACATTCTACTAGAGAATGAGTAAATACATTGTTTCTGTCTCATTCAGTGTGGCCAACAAATTTGCGAGCTTTTTTATGTTAACTTTTGCAACCTTCGACGATTTTGAATTCAAAGAAGTTTCCTAGTATTACATGGTGCATGAATTACATCAATAATGTATCACAATAATTTGGACAGTGATTTCAACATATTTCCTTGAAGGAGAGTTCTCAAATTCTACATGAAGGGTCAATGTCAAGGTAATTGAGGTGTTGAATGTACTTCATGGTAATGGAGTGGCTATAAGATAGCCAAGAATTCGAAAGTGACCACTTCAAAATAGTGGTGAAATATTGTAACAAGTAAAATGAAGGAAAGAGCAATATCCTGGAACTACTGTGAATTACAAAATCCATTCTTCTTCTGGATGAATGCTTCAGGCATTACCTGTCAGCTTGTTTTTCTCCATTTCATGTTGCGCATCGCCCTCGTCTTTGAAATTCAACATCTACTGCTTTCAAATTGCTCGTCGTGGTCTCAGACATGGTCTACACCTTTCAGTTGCATCCTTCTACTAGACTGCTTTCTTCAACTTCTCCGCAGCCTCCAGGAGCAACGTATTTGCAGACAAAATCATTTGAGTGCTAGCCTCTTCTTTCTCCAATCTCGAATCCCTGTCTTTCAATTTCTACCGTTTCTTCGATATTTATTTGAATCCAAAGCCTTCCAAACATGGCATTTTGTCGCATTCTTTCCCTTTCTTTTCCCTCTATTTCTCACTTCTTCTCACACTTCATAAGTCTCCGTTCCTCATCCAAACACAATATACATTTCCGGATTAGCTTGTCTCCCAAGAAGTATAAAAGTCCTTTGAATGATGCAATTGTAATTGATAGAATTGCTTCGGGCTTGTTCCCATGAGAACGAATTCAAGACGGAATACCTTTCATTTTGATGGACATTTCTAGTGTCGAAAAAGAGGTCTTGCTATGGGCTCCAAGGCATTTCCCACCTTCGCAATTTTGGTTATGAACCGCCTGGAGAGGTCGACAGTTTCCCAACGAACATTATCCAATCCACTAATGTTTCTACGATATATTGATGATTGCCTTGTGATTATGGCGACTTACAACAAACTATTGCTCGTGTAAACCAACTTAATATCACCATCAAATTCGAAATGTGTACTCCAGATAATGATGGTTATCTTCCTGTACTTGATACAGTCATCAAAATTCATGACGATGGCGCTGTCGATCATTAATTCTGTTGTAAAGAATCAAACAGAGGAATTTTCATTCAATCATCATCATCTCTACCAGCTTCAATTAAGAGAAATGCGATTATAGAGGAATCCCGATATGTGGATAGATTATGCAATTCAGATGACGCTGAAGCTTTCGCAGCATCTTAAATGGTCAATAAATTCGCGAATAATGGATATAATCGAACATCTATCCATAAGAGCGAAGTCTAAACGCCGCAAGTGCCAAAAAATGACTTCACTGACTCCTATTTGTTGAAAGTGCCTTTCATCACTCACAAATTCAACTATAGTCTACAATACATAACTCCGATCTTAACATGCGCATCATAAATAAATCAAGAAAGAATTTATCCCAACATCTGAACAAAAATAAGCGCTTCTCAACATGTTCCAAACGCGTATGTATAATCAACGATCCCAAATCATGTACAGCCTTCAATGTGGCTTACAAAGGAGACTGCGCAATGTGTGTGATGTATTTTACATGGGCAGCACCACTCGTTTCTTACATAATCGAGTCTCGGAATACTCGTACCTTCAGGCAAGTAATGCTACATGTACTTGTATATTCCTACATTCTTCTTATTCTCATAATTAACATCCCAAGGAAATATTTACATTTACCACAAATGTGAAATACGTTGCCAAATTGACGAAGTCATAAATATAAGGCAACTGAAACCACCTCTGAATGGCAAAGAGGAGTTTATTGACTATAGGTTGTTCCATATTTAGCCTTGTTCATTGATTTGTACATGCAATTATTTTTCCTTTGTTGTTCCATTGGTCATGCTGTTAGATCATTCCCATAATTGTTATGTTCTATTTTAATCATTTACGCATGCATTTTGATAATAGTTTCTATACTTCGACATTTGTAGCCGTGCAGTCACTCTTTCATAGACTTGATGTCTTGATTGTCGTGCATATTACCAGTGTGACGTAGATCGATAATGTGAGCGTCATTATTGTCAATTCACCTGACATTGAATGCTTTACCAGCATACCGTAATTGTGAAATATCGCATGACGACGAACTAGTGCTTCGACACGTCGCCAAAAACCGCATATATTTGGCAGATTGGTCTTTTACTTGGGAAAATTGATGCATAATAAATACATTTTGAAATGCAATTATATGACCATGTAACATTGAGTTGCATGAATACCGCGAGAAGCACACCATCTGACTGTCTACGTCTGCAGCCTCGCATTCAATGCTTAAAGATCATTGGTACACGATATCCATGGATATCAACGACAAGCCTGTACATCAGGGAGTCTCGTAACTGAGATTATATCTAAGGAATTGGCTGAATGGGGAACAGATATTGAGTGAATTTGCAGATGTCTCGATGTGCTGCCGATGACAATGCCATTATCTCTCAACTTCAAGGGTTTGGACATGTCCCCTGTTTGAGACGCATCAGAAAAGGTGAATGCTGCAGTAATGCATGATCCCACAAAGTCAGCAGGTATTGGATAGAGTGCTAACCTGCTGTGTGCAAGAGTGGCTCCAGTAAAAGCAGCTCACTTACCAATATTAGCGCTGTGCAGAGCTCATCCTATCGAACTTTTGATAAGAGCAGTTCAGAGATCATTACTGTGTAATTCAAGTATTTTAAAGAATCTGAAATACATACAAACGTGACATGTTCAACCATTGTGTTAGTCTGGCAATCTAAGCGACATTCAGGGCATTCACTCTTAAGTCATGGGGCTTTGTTTCTACTGACGATAATACAGTTGATTGTGCTTCCAGAGAAATAACACCTAGCTAACTAATTACATGTGATCTTTGATGGAACTGATCTTTATGAATGAGTGAGGCAAGTGACAGTTGGCCGAGGTATTCTCGTAATTTACAGGAAGCGGGAACATAGCTGTTGAAGGTAATTTAAGGATTCGTAGTGTCGTCGAATAATGACCTTTGGATATAGACGCTAATTTGTTTTCAAGTCTGCTGACAACAGCAGGAAGTAGCGAATAATGGGCTTTGAGAAAATAACGACGTTTTCAGCAAACCGAGTCATGTCCGAATTCGAGACTTATTAATCGTGCGTGTATGTCATCCTGCAGTTTTACAAACATTAACACCACATCATTTTCTCATTGCCGATGCTGTAAATGTAGTACTCGAACCAAATATGACAGACATTGACATGAAACAGGCTAACTCGATGAAAGCTTGTGCAGTCACTGATGCAACAATATTGGTGACATTGGGAGAACAAACATTTGGGTACCTTCCAACAACGACAGAAATGGCTAGACGCCGTTGATGACATCTGTATTGGGTCGATAGTATTGGTTGCTGATGACAACTTGCAACTCCTTCAGTGGCTTATGGCAAGGATAGGCAAGCTTGCCAATGTGTCCTTTCGCATGTAATAGTTCCAACACTTTTGAGAACTTTCTAAGAAGACACTTCAAATGCATTGAAGATTCCTACATCAAATGTCACGAATAGGATCATTCTCTTCACGATGCAACGTCACATTATAGAAACGATCGCATTCTTGTTGAGGCAAGTTGCACAAGACGCCCACAGAACTGTCTTCTTGCTTTGTCGACATTGATTGAAAATATTGTACGTGATCTGATGTAACTTCTATTACCTTGCGATTTTGATTTTCATCCTGAAATACAAATACTCTCTCTCTCATAGTTTATGTTCGCAAAAGTGCAGGTGGGGTTGTACGTGTGGCAAGTATCAAGACAGTGAAAAGAACAGTGAGCAGTCCAGTTTCAAAGCTGCGCCTCTAATTCCTCTCGTAGACTTCGGTTGAAGGTTGTGCTGCTCTTTCTCGGTGAGCGGAATGTATGGTCCTGATTGCATTTAAGTTCTATTCGGATTGTATTTCATTTGGCTAGTGCACCTTCATATGTGTGCCGAGTGGTTCATTTCTCAATATAAATTCCTATCTCTATGTCGCTTGATTTGCCTGGCGTCGATTAGGAGTGATCATGAGTCATCCACCAGTGACATGGACGTCTTGTAGATATTTTTTGTGTCTCATGCATGACATGACTTTTAATAGAATTGTAGTTTTGATGTCTGCAACTTGATTGATTATAACTGGGTGCAGAAAGAACATATAGTTGTGTTATATGCAGACTAGAGAAAGTTCATTATGAGGCAATAGTCTCGAAAATTTAAAGATATCATGCTCAATATAGACGTTGATGTCAATCCAAGTTGGTGTTTGATGACGGTTGATTCCAGAGCGAAATAAATGTTGATTGAGATAAAACTATGTGTGTAAATTATGAAAAAAATACATTTCGCAAGCACATTTTGCCATCTGATACCCACGCTACAAGAAAAGCAAATACATGCACAGAAGTGAAAATGAATAGATTCTAATAATTGCTTTCATTATAACACCCAATCATGATCAACATAATATCCGATAAAACCATTAACACAGTTACAAAATCACACATATACATGAAAGTTCTCCACATTATCTCGTAAGTATGTCCCACAAAGTACTTCCCGAATCACTGTTTACATATGATGATTTGATGCTTCGACAAACTACCAGAATCCGAAAACGACTTCCCGCAAGTCTCACAAATGAACGGCCTGTCTCCTGTGTGAATTCGCCGATGCCTCACCAAATTACTTGCATCGAAGACACCTTTCAGTTTGTGGAATCTTTGAAAAAACTTTCTTTACCGGATGAGGATTTTCAACTTTATAGTTTCGACGTAAAGAATCTTTCACTAACATACCGGTGAAAAAGACTATTGACCACATCATCTCAATGATCGACTTTACTGACGATTTTCCTTTATCCGAGATTGGTTTAAAGAATTTATTAAACCTTGCCTGCACGAACATTTTGTTCAGTTTTGATAATGAACTTTATCATCAGGTGAATGGTGTGGCCATGGTCTCAAACCTTGGCTCTACCATGGATGCTGTTGCGCTAGACATGATAGAAAGAAAATTTTATAAGTACGAAGGCAAATTGCCTTTCTTTTATCGTCGTTATGTGGATGATTGCTTCGTCATAATCAGAGACAGAAGCGAAGCCAACGCCTTTCTGAATTTTTTGAATAATGTGGATAATAACATCAAATTCACTATTGAGGAGAGTAAGAACAACAGTATTACATATCTGGATAATGAGGTCACTCTTCAGTCAAATGAATCTCAAATCGATTTCCACATGAAATCTACTAACACAGGAGTATATACTCCATATTTCGCTTATGCTCCCGAAAAGCACAAAATGGCAGCAATTAGATCCTTGCTGTCAAGGGCGATGACAAAGGACTCTCAGGGGACAGTGAAGTGCTGTCGCTGATCGAACGGTCTGTTAGGGCCGGAGGCAGGCAGCCATACAAGAAGTGTGCAGGTGTGAGGGGCTCGTCACCCTCATCTTCATTGATGATGCACAGAGGGCGACGAATAATTCGCTCTGCGCATTCTGCTGCGACTGTCTGTAGTTCAATTAGGGAAAGTGAAGCACGAGAGAGTGTAGCGATCAGTGCTCTCTTCACTGTTCCTACCATCCTCTCCCAGAATCCGCCACAACAAGGCGAACGGACTGGGATAAAAAACCATTCGACTTCACCTTTGAGTAGCGTCCGCAAGCAGGTAAATGATGTGACTGCTAGGTTGACGAGGAGGGCAAACACAGGTGACGTGGAGTTGATGAAGGGCAATGGGTCCTCATTCGTGCATAGGCGACTGAGTAGGGTTCCGTCGTCTCCTACGAACAGCTTGTACTTCGGATCATTCATGGCTGGGTCAATTCCGCGTTGAGAATCCTTGATAAGCACAGATGCAGCATGACGGATCTCAGTAGCGCATAAGTCTGATGTGAGTCTTTCGGAAGTTGATGACTTTGCGTTCTTGACGAACCTGAGACTGTATGCGATCACTCGACAGGCCTTTCTCCATGATGACCATCTACTCACAGGAAGACTAGGACTGTCACGAGAATGTGGCACAGTGCGAAGTGTGACGGCTCTCGGAGGACGTTGTGGCGGGCCATTCCACCATAACGTCGAATATGCAAGTTTATTAGCTGACATTCCACGTGTCGGTAGGTCTGCTGGATTGATCGATGTGTCGATATGGTCCCAGGAGTCAATAGAAGTCCCTGCACGAATCTCCTGCACTCTGTTTCGAACGAGATCCTTTGAGTTGTTGCGAATCCATCCGAGCGCGATCATCGAATCAGAGAAGAATCGATAGGGCAACACACTAAGTTCAGGTACAGTGCTGCGCACGTAGCTGAAGATTCTGCAGCCTAACACGGCGGCCATGAGTTCGAGTCTCGGCAATGTCAGCAGTTTTCTTTTCAACGGAGCGAGACTTGCACGAAAGAAGATCAGTCTAGTTCCAGAAGTCGGACTATTGAGGTAAACAAAGGCGGCGTAGGCCTTTTCGGAGGTGTCGAAAAAGTGATTGATGGATAGCTTGTCAACATTCAAATCCCAACGTAGTCTAAGGATCTTGACCTCGTCATTCTCGGGACACCAGGTTGGTTTTAGTGCAGCTTCAAACGTTGCAAACTTTCTCAGTTTCATACCGGCCTTCCCAAACAGAGTCTCAGCACTATTTCGGAGATCTGACAGTTCTGTGGTCGAGTGAGCTCCAATCAGCAGGTCGTCGACGTATAATCCAGTGCTCAAGGACTGTGGTACTGAAGTCTCGGAGTTCAGGTGGTGCTTGATCACGTGATTCAGGATCGCAGGAGCACAATTGAGACCGAAAGGGAGGCTGGTGAATCTACATGTATACGGTTTGCCAGACGGCAGGAGAATCTTGATGAATGAGCGATCACGATCGTCAATACCGATAGTAAGGAAGGCTCTCTGGATGTCGGCAGTCATTGCACAATTATACAAACGGAATCGAAGTAGGACAGCGACCAGATCGAGGGAGACAGTAGGGCCTGGATGAAGCAGGCAGTTCAGACTGGAACCGTTCTGGGGCTTAGCCGAGGCATCAACAACGACACGGAGTTTGGAACCTTGGACAACTCCATGGTGAGGAATGTGGTTACCTCCACTTCGATCAGTAGGCTCAATAATGCCAAGGCTGATCCACTCACGAAATACTTCGCGATATTCATCTTGCAAGTTGCTCGGCAACCGGAAGAATCGTTCCAGACGTACACTTGCTTGGTCAGCATTCAGAGACGGTAGTTCGTCGTTGATCCACGGGAGTATGACTTCATATCTTCCATCAGACCAATTCGGAGGTTTCAGCGAAACAGAGCTATCAAGAACTCTAACACCGACGTGTTCAAGGTCCCACAGTTGACTCGGATCACAAGGATGTGGCGAAGACCTCAGAACAACAGTGCGTGCGATATTGACAAAGGTGGAGAAGTCACTAGAGTTCAAGCGTCCCGAGAGAACCCAGCCGAAGACAGTGTTCCACGCACTCAGGCCACGCGTAATGATTGGAGGCACGGACAGAAACAAAGCATGCAAACAGTCAGCTCCTAACACATGACGATGGGCTGCGGCCCACCTGTATATTCGTCAGCAAGAACGATCTTACGAATGTCAGCAGGGAGTTCGTTAGCGTCAATCGTGTATCCTGGTAAGGTACTGCAGATCTTCTCCGTGATCCAGAGCTTGCATAGGATCGACGTAGCGCCCCGTCGATTGCGTAACTGTAGTAGAATTCGTCGACGTTTCACAAGAGAGCTTGTCTGACAACCGAAGCCTTCAATGACGAATGATTCCTGTTCGATAACACTGGTCAACAAAGATTTTTACACAAATAAACCAAAATGTGTATTGAATATAGTACACCATGATATTTACGGAAATGACAACCGTTTTGCTCCATCACCCACCATTTTTCTGTAATTTAATTTTTTGATTTTTCCTATTTACGCTATTTTCAGGTGTTATGGTATTTTTGTAAACTTCATTTGCTCAAGACATAGCCTATTGCTTTTGTTAATGACACAATCAAATATGTAATTGATTAATTTTAGTTGAATATATAAGACCATAACTTCGTGTGGCATGTTACCGATTAAAAAAATAACTAACAGCAATTGTAAAAATATTAAGAAATTTAATAAATCCAATAGAACTTACCAAATGATACAATGTAAATATTTTTTTAATGCAAGTGTATATACCTTGTGTCTACAAATAATAGAGTTGAAAAAGCAAAATATGAGCAAACCTGATATAAAATTTGATAATATGTTCAATTTATTCAAATATATTCGACCGCATGTTATAGATATAGGCCTACTGGGCCTATATGTGACTTGAATATTTTGACGCATCACTACACTCCACTCTACAGTAGTAACGATCGTTTCCATTTTCATGTTATCCAACAGTCATTTCCATTAATCATTCTATTCACTTGTAGCACAACATGGCTGCAACACGATTTGCGGATGACAAACAACAGCTATTGATTAGTTTCTAGACTTGCACTACCGCAATGAGTCATTCTGATATCGATGCTCGGTATATAATAACAGCGCAGGCGTTCACTTTTCACACTCTTACTGTGGTCATGGCGTCTGCATCAAGAAAGTGTACCAACGACAGCAATGATTTCTGCTACATTTGTGGTGATCTCACTTTGAAGAAAGACAAGCGCAATAAAACATCGCACATCAGAAAGCTGTATCATGCTTATTTCGGTATCAAATTAGGAGACCAAGACCGATCATGAACTCCACATATTTGTTGTGTTACTTGTGCTTCTTCGTTATCTAGATGGTTCAACGGGAACGGAGGTAAACTTAAATTTGATGTTCCTATGGTATGGCGTGAGCCTGTCAGTCATCTCGATGATTGCTATTTCTGCCTGACTAAAATTGATGTTCACAACAATAAGACAAAACATGGTATTGCCTATCCCGATCTTTCATCTGCAAGGCGGCCTATTCTTCATTCAAACGGTCTGCCAGTCCCTGATCCGCCCCTAAAGTTAGAAGATAGCAACAGTGATGATCTTGTGCCTGATGATGATCATGAGGAAGAATATCAACCTGAACACGAAAAGAGACCTCATCTTTTATCTCAAGCTGAAGTGAATGATCTTGTGCGTGATCTGTCCCTCAGTAAATCTCAGAGTGAACTACTGGCATCGCGCTTGAAGCAATGGAATCTTCTCCAATTTGGTGTGAAGATCACGCATTATCGACAAAGATCTCAGAAATTCCAATCCTTGTTTACCAGCACTTGAATTTATGTTATTGCAACGACATTCCTTCCCTATTTTCAGCCATGTGTAAGACTTTCATTGTAAGTGAGTGGAGACTATTCATAGACTCTTCTAAATACAGTTGCAAGGCAGTTATCATGCATAATGGTAACCTACTTCCATCTATTCCTGTGGCTCATTCTGTTTCTATGGCTGAAACGTATTATAACATGGAGCAAATTCTGAAATGCATCAGATATGATGAATTTCCTTTTAAGATCTGTGCAGATCTAAAGGTGGTTGCTCTCCTGGCTGGGCTTCAGTCCGGTTACACTAAGCACAACTGCTTCCTGTGTGTCTGGGACAGCAGGGACAGGGCCAACCATTACGTCAAGCAGCACTGGCCTCCGAGAACTCAGGATGTAATTGGCAGAGCTAATGTTACCAACCCTGCGCTAGTCCATCGTCAAAACATCATCCTCCCACCACTGCACATTAAATTGGGATTAATGAAGCAGTTTGTGAAGAAGCTGTCAAGAGATGGACCCGCTTTTCACTTCCTGCAACAGAAGTTTCCCAAGTTGAGTGAGGGAAAAATCAGAGAGGGTATATTCGTGGGACCGCAGATCAGAAAGATATTGCTTGATCCAAACTTTGAAGAGTGCCTCAAACCAATAGTGTTGGACGCATGGAAATCATTCAGGAGGGTCTGTGATGGGTTCCTGGGAAAGCATCGCCATGCCAACTTCCGAGGCATCATCGACGACCTTATCAAGCACTATAAGAAAATGGGATGTTTGATGTCATTGAAGGTACATTTTCTTCATTTCCACCTGGAATTCTTCCCTGAGAATCTAGCCGATTTGAGCGACGAACATGGAGAAAGATTCCATAAGGATATGTCCACGATGGAGCACAGGTACCAAGGAAACTGGGACCCTCCAATGCTGGCAGACTACTGCTGTAGCCTGATTAGAGATCTTCCTAATACTGAACACCACAGGAAGAGTAACTCTAGCATTTCTAACCGAATGTGAGAGCAGTTTCAAGTGAAATATGAATTTGTAGTTATACAGATAATACATTGATTTTTTCAAAATATCCGATTTTCATCATTTTCATCAACAGGGTGATACAAAAAAACTGTGGGTGATGGAGACAAATGAATTGATGTTTTTTAATGTAATCCACTAGGTAAATAATGTCCATCATACAGATATCATGTGATTTTTCAAACCCAAAATTTTGTCGTCCAGTGATAATTGGAGCCCTGCTGGTTTATGTGAGTCTCGCAGTGACGTAAGAGAATTCCCTTGCGCCATCGATCAGTGCACGGGCTGTCAATTTGTCGCTCTGTGCCACCGAGGAAGTGCAATCAGGCAGATTAACGTTGACCACCGCCGTTTGTAAGATAACGCGCTGGAGTAGCAGGTGACGAGTTGCACATAGCACATAGCAGGTAGCAGTGCAGATAACGAGCTGCACGTAGGTTGACAGGGCCGTGAGGGAATATCCGAGCTAGATTATTAGGCAAGCGTGCCAATCCCCCATTTTCATGCGCAATTGTTCCAACACTTTCGAGAACTTTCTAATAATACACTTCAAATGTTTTGAAGATTTCTCCGTCAAATGTCAATGAGCCGAATAAACGCATATGAGTTCTATTCGGATTGTATTTCATTTGACCAGTGCACCTTCATATGTGTGCCGAATGGTTCATTTCTCAATATAAAATTCCTTATCTCTATGTCGCTTGATTTGCCTGGCGGCGATTAGGAGTGGTCTTTTTGTGTCTCATGCATGACATGACTCTTAATGGAATGGTAGTTTTGATGTCTGGCAACTTGATTGATTATACCTGGGTGCAGAAAGAACATATAGTTGTGTTATATGCAGACTAGAGAAAGTTCATTATGAGTCAATAGTCTCCAAAATTTAAAGATATCATGCTCAATAAAGACGTTGATGTCAATCCAAGTTGCTGTTTAATGACGGCTGATTCCAGAACGAAATAAATGTTGACTGAGATAAAACTATGTGGGTGAATTATGAAAAAAATACATTTCGCAACCACATTTTGCCATCTGATACCTACGCTATAAGACAAACAGATACATGCACAAAAATGAAAATGAATAGATTATAATAATTGTTTTCATTATAACAACAATTCATGATCAACATAATCTCCGAGAAAACTACAAACACAGTTATAAAATCAGACAACAATATACATGAAAGTTCCCCAAATTAACTCGTAAGTATGTCCCACTAAGAACTTCCCGAATCACTGCAAAAATATGATGAGTTGATGCTTCGAAAAACAACCGGAATTCGAAAACGACTTCCCGCTTATCTCACAAATGAACGGCTTGTCTCCTGCGTGACTTAACCGATCCCTCACCAAACTACTTGAATCGGTAAATGACTTCCCGCATGAATCACAAATAAACGGTCCGTCACCTGTGTGTATCCGCCGATGAGATTTTAGATGACCTCCTTGGGTAAATGACTTCCCGCACGTGCCGCATATGAACGGCCTGTCGCCTGTGTGTATTCGCCGATGCTTCGATAAACTACCAGAATCCGTAAACGACTTCTCGCATATCTCACAAATGAACGGCCTGCCTCCTGCGTGACTTCGCCGATGCCTCACCAAACTACTTGAATCAGTAAATGACTTCCCGCATATCTCACAAATGAACGGCCTGTCTCCTGTGTGAATTCGCCGATGCCTCACCAAACTACTTGAACTGGTAAATGACTTCCCGCACGTATCACAAATGAACGGTCTGTCACCTGTGTGTATTCGACGATGCTTTATCAAGTCACCTGAATAGACAAATGACTTCCCGCAGGACTCACAAATGAACGGTCTGTCACCTGTGTGTATTCGCCGATGCCTTATCAAGCTGCTTGAACTGCTAACGGACTTCTCGCAGAACTCACATTTCAATGTTCTGGCTTCACTTTTGACCTCTGGTATATTGCTCATGCCAGTGAGGACCTGAAACGACAAAAACATACAACATTTAAACGCAAATTAAGTATTGTCTTAATACACTAAACGAATCTCAGTCATAAGTCATTGATAACTGAAATTCTGATTCTCGTCAGAATTTTTTTGATATTTATTTTACCTAACCAGAAGAAGTATATTTGGTTTCAGCACTGATTATAGTTGAATACAATGCAATACTCCTGACACATCAAGCCGACCGATTAGAACTCATCGATGCATGTGGGTACATTTTGCTGACACTTCTGTTCAGCGGAACTACACGTTGCAGTGAATTGGGATAAATGCAATTTTCCACACTTTAGATTCAGTTATCAAATTAAGCAAGTCAACGATCCAATGAAGTTAGACATTCTACTAGAGAATGAGTCAAATATATTGTTGCTGTTGTAATTAAGTGCTGTAGATCAGTGAAAATCCGACAATGCAATGCATCATTTTAAACATCAGTGTGGCCAACAATTTTGCGAATTATGTTAACTGTTGCAATTTTCAACGACTTTGAATTCAAAGATGTTCCTTAATGAGTGAGGCAAGTGACAGTTGGCCTCGGTATTCTCGTAATTTAAAGGAAGCGGGAACATAGCTGTTGAAGGTAATTTAAGGATTCGTAGTGTCATCAAATAAAGACCTTCGGATATAGACGCTAATTTGTTTTCAAGTCAGCTGAGAACAGCAGGAAGTAGCGAATAATGGCCTTTGAGAAAATAACGACGTTTTCAGCACAGACAGAATCATGTCCGAATTCGAGACCTACTAATCGTGCGTGTATGTCATCCTGCAGATTTACAAACATCAACACCACATCATTTTCTCATTGCCGATGTTGTAAATGTACTACCCGAACCAAATATGACATTGATATGAAACAGGCTAACTCGATGACAGCTCGTGCAGTCACTGAAGCACCAATATGGGAAGCGTTGGTACAACGAATACTTCGGTACCTTCCAACAACGACCGAAATGGCTAGACGCGGTTGATGACATCTGTATTGGGTCGAAAATATTGGTTGCTGCTGACAACTTGCAACTCCTTCAGTGGCAGGATGTAACTTATTACCTCTAATTCCGCTCGTAGACTTCGGTTGAAGGTTGTAATGTATGGTCCTGATTGCATTTAAGTTCTATTAAGATTGTATTTCATTTGCCTAGTGCACCGACATGTGTGCCGAGAGGTTCATTTCTCAATATAAATTCCTTCGGAGAACTTCGCTTCATTCTATCATCCTTTATTTACGACCAAATTGCAATTTCAAAGACAATGTCTTCTTCGTCAGTGGTTTAAATATAAAAGCACACGTTAAAATCAATCAGTCATCAAAAGAAGAGAAAATTTAGTCCAATAGAAATCTATAAACGTAAAAACAATGGTACTGAAGTAGTGTTACTGTTTAACAATAAAGATCTGTCAGTAGCGGCAATGAGTACAGATTCTGCGATACGAGTATTATTCGTTCGGCCAATGACAGAGAAAGCGGAATTATCGTTCACATGGTTATGCAAGGTGATTTCAGTTGGCAGGGGGCGACCTTTGATGTGTTTGTTAATTCTAGTTTGCAAATGCCTAGTGGTCTCACCAATGTAACACTTTGGACAATAGCTTTGTATCACTAGCGCCAGGATTTTCAGAGACGCTGTCAGAATTTTCAGAAACGCTTTGATCGTCATTGTTAGACCTATTGCTGTGATAGACAGCTCTGTGTTCGACCTTCCGTTTGACATCCAGAATGAAGTTGACACTGTAACCATTGCGAATGAACAAACTGATAATGAAATCACAGGATTCTCTTAGTCAGGAAGAAGCTGAGATCTTAAGTCTTGGTTTCAGTATGTGTTGGCCGTCCAAAGTCAACATTCATCTTGAAAAGGCTGAAGCTGAATCAGTCTTTTATCAGCTCAAAAAATGCAGTGCTATCTCTGATGTAGGCGATGCCATCGCAAAAATTCGTGGTATTTTTCGTTCTTATTACAGCAAAAATCGTAATTTGAAGCGTCAATGGCTGGCAACATAAAATCTTTAATCAACCTTTCTAAAAATACTGATCTCTACATATCCAAGGCTGACAAAGGCAGCAACATAGTCGTTGATGACAAGTCCAACTATCTCAGAAAAATGTCTCGAATTGTTGAAGACGAAACGAAATTTCGCAAATATGAAGCTTCACAGCGCTCCGATAAGCATCCTTTCATTTTAGAGGAGGATCGTCTCAACAGACAACTCCTGAAAATGACGAATGATGCATAGATATCAGATAACATTTACCAGAAAATTCGTGCGGTTGGTAGCCAACCTGCATCCATGTATGGATTACCGAAAATCCATAAAAATGAAAGTGATCCCGATTACCGGCCTATTCTTAGTATGAGAAACTCTGCGAAATACAATCTTTCGAAATGGCTGGATTCGATTCTCAAGCCTTATATACCTAAGGAGTTTACCCTCAAAGACACCTTTGAATTCGTTAACTCGCTGAATAATTTCAAAAGAAATTGTCCTATAAACAACTGTTTCGTTAGCTTTGACGCGATTAGTCTCTTTTCTAACATCCCCGTCAGCTCCACTATTGAGCACATAATTTCGTCTATAGATCACAATCTTCTTCCTGTCGAAATGAACACTTTGTTTCAATTGCTTACTTTAGCTTGCAAAAATGTTTTATTCTCGTTTGATAGTGAGTTGTACATTCAGCAGGAAGGCATGGCCATGAGATCTCCCCTTGGACCAACTATGGCTGCTTTTGCGATGGATAAAATTGAAAGAAAAATTTGTGCATATGCTGGACAGAAGCCTCTTTTCTACAAGAGATATGTGGACGACATTTTTGCCATTTTTATGAGTACAGATTCTGCGCATTCATTTTTAAATTTCCTGAATAATCAGAGCAATGAGATAAAATTCACTATCGAAATTGAATCTGATGGTTCTATTGCTTTCCTTGATACTGAGATTATTCATGATGACAAATCTATGTTCGATATTTCGTGGCATTATAATCCTTCTAATTGTGGAGTTTATATTCCTTCATGTGCTTATGCTCCGAAGAAATATAAACAAGCTGCCATGAAGTGTCTTTTCAATCGTGCTAAACGGATCTGCAGCACTGACGTTCTCTACAAGAAATCCTGTGATTTCATTATCAGTTTGTTCATTCGCAATGGTTACAGTGTCAACTTCATTCTGGATGTCAAACGGAAGGTCGAACACAGAGCTGTCTATCACAGCAATAGGTCTAACAATGACGATCAAAGCGTTTCTGAAAATTCTGACAGCGTCTCTGAAAATCCTGGCGCTAGTGATATATCTATGAAAATTGTGTACTGGAAATTGCCATACATTAAAGAGTCAGAAATGGAAATTCGCAATCGTGTTCATCGGTTGAACAAGATTCTGAAAGATTCCAAAATTGTTATTGTTTTCAAGACTACCAAAACTGCGAACTTCTTTCATAGAAAAGACAAAATGCCTATTGGTCTCTCCTCAAATGTCATTTACAAATTTTCTTGCGAACACTGTCCAAAGGGTTACATTGGTGAGACCACTAGGCATTTGCAAACTAGAATTAACAAACACATCAAAGGTCGCCCCCTGCCAACTGAAATCACCTTGCATAACCATGTGAACGATAATTCCGCTTTCTCTGTCATTGGCCGAACGAATAATACTCGTATCGCAGAATCTGTACTCATTGCCGCTACTGACAGATCTTTATTGTTAAACAGTAACACTACTTCAGTACCATTGTTTTTACGTTTATAGATTTCTATTGGACTAAATTTTCTCTTCTTTTGATGACTGATTGATTTTAACGTGTGCTTTTATATTTAAACCACTGACGAAGAAGACATTGTCTTTGAAATTGCAATTTGGTCGTAAATAAAGGATGATAGAAAAATGAAGCGAAGTTCTCCGAAGCGCCTGGGATCAATATGTTACGATAAATTCCTTATCTCTATGTCGCCTGATTTGACTTGCGGCGATTAGGAATGGTCATTAGTCATGCCTTGTGCCATGGACGTGTTGTAGATATTTTTTGTGTCTCATGTACGACATGACTCTTAATAGAATTGTAGTTTTGAATTCTGGCAACTTGATTGATTATACCTGGGTGCAGAAAGAACATATAGTTGTGCTATATGAAGACTGGAGATAGGTCATTGTAAGGCAATAGTCTCCAACATTTAAAGATATCATGCTCAATATAGACGTTGATGTCAATCCAAGTTGGTATTTGATGACGACTGATTCCAGAACGAAATACTGTACTGTCGAAAAAAAACCGGCCAATTAATTATTTATCCAAGGTGGCCGGCCGATGACCGGTTTCAAATTAATTATTTCTGGAGCCTTGTGCTGAATGGCCGAAAAAATCGGCCAACCATAACCTTACTACTTACTTCTGTAAACTGAATTACTTTAGATTTGTGCATCATATATTATTATGGGGTTAATTTACAACGTCTACAATGAAATTAAGTCTTTATCTCTAGCACAAAACCATCTATCTAAGGCATTCTATGTACAGTAATTACATTTCTCCTTATTCTTCTACTTAGAAGCACGAATGCACGATGGATGGCTTTTCTTCACGTTAACGTTTGGTAACCATGTTTTCCATTCAGCAAAAGTATCGTCATATCTATTTCTAGACATGAGCTAACGCTTTTCCAAGAATTCTGTGTGTGTGCAGATATTCAGGCGAAGGTGCGTACCCTCGATGACGCTGAGAGATACGTGATTGGTCGATTAAGCTGGGATTTCCGCCCGACTCCACAAATGAATAGCTTTGCACTGTAACTCAAACTTCAGTTTGTAACACTTATTCTCCGTCCATGTCCAACCAGAGTCTTCTACACCAGTTCTTCAAGTCCTCCCCCAAGGACACAACGAACGATCGATCAATCCATCTCGAATCAGCCTCATTTTTCCGAGGAGCAAAAGAGAACTATAGCGAACAAAAAGGCAGCCGTCGATGCTGAGAGAAAGCGGTGGCATGGTGAACGGGTGAAACTGATCGAAGATATTGGACTAAAGTGGCCAATGCCAAAGAACGTCGGTGGTGGCAGGAGAGGAATCCTATTTTATTGGGAGTGTTCACTCTACGATCACGTGGACAAAATCCTGCCCAGCACCCAGAGTACTTCCACCTAAGGACTGCCCGGCTGTATGGGCTCCATCGGAGGACGCTAAACAGCGTAGAAATTCTCTCACGTCTTCTCAGAAGAAAAGGACTAAAGGTGTGGAGCAATCTTTCGCCGAGAAGAATCCTGTTTTCATGTGGTGGCCACAGACGATGCTAGCGAAGAACGACGAGGAAGTTATCATACTGGATACGAAGGATACGGGAGACGCGATGCCTGCTGACACCATGAATGTAGCGGAGCTTGAAACTGCCGAGAATTGGCCCATCGAGTGCGAGCCATCTGCCAACTTCGGTCAACTGCGTCTTCCTTAAGTTCGGATTCACGATGCGCCGGTTCACCAAAGCCACTCAGAAGATACCCAAGGACTTCAATGACGTGGCACACGACTTCCGCTGCAGGATTCTGGCTCTGATGGACAGATACATTGACTCGACGTTCGTGATCAACATCGACGAGACATCGCTGGAGTTGCTAAGCGTTAGCAAAATCAGTCGCTACAAGTCCGGCTCTAAGCAGGTGAAATTCATCGGTGTGGATGATAAACAAGCATTCACTTGTACACCGGCTGTCACAATGAGTGGTCAAGTGCTTCCTTGCATCCAAGTGATCTGGACCGGCAAGACTGATAAAGTTCACATCAACGGCCCTTATGTGCCTGCAATTCTCCACCAGGCACATACACCCACCCACTGGCAGAGCACACTCACTTTGGTCAATTTCCTCAACTCTCTCTACGAAACTCACGTCAAGAACAATTCAGAGCACTGGATCCTTGTGATGGCAGCCATTGTTGGCTGCCATTCCTAACCGGCACATTGTGTTCGTCCCAGGTGGATGGACGAGCTTGCTTCAACCGCTGAACATTTCATGTAACAAACCCTTCAAGGACGCCATCCGAAATGCTACTGGTATGTGGTTTGCGAAGAAGTTGCAGCAGCTCGGAAGACTACAGCCCGATGCAGAACCACCACGGTTTGACGTTGGAATGCAAACTATGAAGCCCGTCGTATGTCAAGCCATCGCCTCTGGCTGCGAACAACTGAGTTGCAATGAAGGAAAAGTAATTGTAGACAGTTGGCGAGAGGCCATGTGTGACGTACTGGAGAGTCTGTTGCGCCTAATGAGTGGTTATCTCGTGGACGGGAATTGCTTGGCAACGAAAACGACAGCGAAATGGAGATGAAGACTGTGACGATGAGCCAAGCGATTCGGACTATGAGGACACTGAAGCAGACGGTTCTGATGTGGAGGATACGGATACCTCTACCTTCGAAGAGGACGACACAGACGAATGGAGCAACTACCGGGAGGCTATCAGAATTGTACACGGACTCTGGCCTCAAAAGTGAAAGTGAAGTGCTTCGCTCCTGTTTTGTAGTTGTATCGAAACAAATTATGTACTAGTAATCAAACAGATAATAGATTTCGCCAGTACAGTAAATGTTTGCTGAGATAAAACCATGTGGGTGAATTATGAAAAAAATACATTTCGCAACCACATTTTGCCATCTGATACCCACGCTACAAGAGAAGCAAATACATGCACAGAAGTGAAAATGAATAGATTCTACTAATTGTTTTCATTATAACACCAAATAATGATCAACATAATCTCCGAGAAAACCACAAATACAATTATAAAATCACGCAACAATATACATGAAAGTTCTCCACATTATCTCGTAAGTATGTCACACTAAGAACTTCCCGAATCACTGTTTAAATATGATGATTTGATGCTTCACCAAACTACCAGAATCCAAAAACGACTTCCCGCAGGTCTCACAAATGAACGGCTTGTCTCCTGCGTGACTTAACCGATCCCTCACCAAACTACTTGAATCGGTAAATGACTTCCCGCATGAATCACAAATAAACGGTCCGTCACCTGTGTGTATCCGCCGATGAGATTTTAGATGACTTCCTTGGGTAAATGACTTCCCGCAAGTAACGCAAAGGAACGGCCTCTCTCCTGTGTGTATTCTCCGATGCTTCGCCAAAGTACCAGAATCCGAAAACGACTTCTCGCAAAACTCACAAATGAACGGTCTGTCACCTGTGTGCATCCGCCGATGAGATTCCAGACTACCTCCTTGGGTAAATGACTTTCCGCACACTTCGCAGATGAACGGCTTGTCGCCTGTGTGTATTCGACGATGCTTCGATAAACTACTTGAAGAGGTAAATGACTTCCCGCAGATCTCACAAATAAACGGTCTGTCACCTGTGTGCATCCGCCGATGATATTCCAGACTACCTATTTGGGTAAATGACTTCCCACACGCTTTGCAGATGAACGGCCTCTCTCCTGTGTGAATTCGCCGATGCCTCGCCAAACTACTCGGATCGGCAAATGACTTCCCGCAAGTGTCACAAATAAACGGTCTGTCACCTGTGTGCCTCCGCCGATGAGATTCCAGATGACCTCTTCGGGTAAATGACTTCCCACACGCTTTGCAGATGAACGGCCTGTCGCCTGTGTGTATTCGACGATGATTTATCAAGCTGCTTGAACTGCTAAGGGACTTCTCGCAGAACTCACATTTGAATGTTCTAACTTCACTTTTGACCTCTGGCATATTGCTCATTCCCGTGTGGACCTGAAACGACGAAAACATATAACATTTAAACGCGAATTAAGAATCATCTTGATAAACAAAACTGATGTCATAAGTCATAAGTCATTGATAACGGAAATTCTGATTTTCAGAATTTTCATATTTATTTTACCTAACCAGAAGAAGTATATTTGGTTTCATCACTGATGATTGTTGAATACAATGCAATACTCCTGACTCATAAAACCATGTTATAAGCACTCATAATAGCATGTGGATACATTTTGCAGACACTTCTGTCGAACGACATTACACGTTGCAAGGGATTGGGTTAAATGCCGTTTTCGACACTTTAGATTCAATTATGAAATTGAAGCAAGCAAACGATCACAATGAAGTATGACATTCTACTAGAGAATTAGTCAAATAATTTTTACCTGTTCAATTAACTGCAGTAGATCAGTGAAAATCCGACAACAATTTTTAATGCAATGTATCCCTTTAAACATCAGTGTGGCCAACAATTTTGCGGACTTTGTAAGTTTGTGGTTATGTGAACTTTTGCAATATTGGACGACTTTGAATTTAAAGATGTTCCCTAGTTTTTTTTACATGGTGCATGAAATACATACATAATTTATCACAATAATTTGGACAGCGATTTCAACATATTTCCTTGAAGGAGAGTTCTCAAATTCTACATGAAAGGTTAATGTCAAGTTAATTGAAGTGCTGAATGTACTTCATAGTGATGGAGTGGCCATCAGATTCTACGTCTACATGAAAGGTCAATGTACAAGTCAATTGAGGTGTTGAATGTACTTCATGGTAATGGAGTGGCTATAAGATAGCCAAGAATTCGAAAGTGACCACTACAAAATAGTGGTGAAATATTGCAACAAATAAAATGAAGGAAAGAGCAATATCCTGGAACTACTGTGAATTACAAAATCCATTCTTCTTCTGGATGAATGCTTCAGGCATTACCTGTCAGCTTACTTTTCTCCATTTCATGTTGCGCATCGCCCTCGTCTTTGAAATTCAACATCTACTGCTTTCAAATTGCTCGTCGTCGTCTCAGACACGGTCTACACCTTTCAGTTGCATCATTCTGAGTTTTAAGAAGAGTTCTCTAATTCTACATGAAAGGTCAATGTCAAGTCAATTGAGGTGTTGAATGCACTTCATGGTTCTGTTAGCTTGGTCGTCCGAGCGATATTCAGTGCATTCACCCCTCAGTCATGGGGCTTTGTTTCTACTGACGATAATACAGTTGATTGTGCCTCCAAAGAAATAGCACCTAGCTAACTACTTGCATGTGATCCTTGATGGAATTTATCTTTATGAATGAGTGAGACAAATGACAGTTAATGGCCGAGGTATTCTCGTAATTTAAAGGAAGCGGGAACATAGCTGTTGAAGGTAATTTAAGGATTCGTAGTGTCATCGAAGAATCAGACCTTTGGATTTAGACACTAAATTCTTTTCGAGTCTGCTGAAAACAGCAGGAAGTAGCGTATGAAAAAAAATAACGTTTTCAGCACAGACAGAATCATGTCCGAATTCGAGACTTATTAATCGTACGTGCATCTCAACAATATTGGTGACATTGGGACAACAAACATTTGGGTACCTTCCAACAACGACCGTAATGTCTAGACGCGGATAACTTGGTTGCTGATGACAGCCTGCAACTCCTTCAGTGGCTTCAGTTCTATTCGGATTGTATTTCATTTGGCCAGTGTACCTTAATATGTGTGCCGAATGGTTCATTGCTCAATATAAATTACTGATCTCAAAGTCGCTTGATTTGACTGGCGGCGATTAGGAGTGGTCATGAGTCATGCCCAGTGCCATGGACGTGTTGTAGATATTTTTTGTGTCTCATGCATGACATGACTCTTAATAGAATTGTAGTTTTGATGTCTGGCGACTTGATTGATTATACCTAGGTGCAGAAAGAACATATTCATTATGAGGCAATGGTTTCCAAAATTTAAAGATATCATGCTCAATAAAGACATTGAGGTCAATCCAAATTGGTGTTTGATGACGGCTGATTCCAGAACGAAAACAATTTAGATTCCGCAAGCACATTTTGCCATCTGATACCCACGCTACAAGAAAAGCAAATACATGCACAAAAATGAAAATGAATAGATTATAATAATTGTTTTCATTAGAACACCAAATCATGATCAACATAATCTCCGACAAAACCACAAATACAGTTATAAAATCACACAACAATATACATGAAAGTTCCCCAAATTAACTCGTAAGTATGTCCCAAGAGTGAATGCCCTGAATATCGCTTAGATTGCCAGACTAACACAATGGTTGAACATGTCACGTTTGTATGTATTTCAGATTCTTTAAAATACTTGAATTACACAGTAATGATCTCTGAACTGCTCTTATCAAAAGTTCGATAGGATGAGCTCTGCACAGCGCTAATATTGGTAAGTGATCTGCTTTTACTGGAGCCACTCTTGCACACAGCAGGTTAGCACTCTATCCAATACCTGCTGACTTTGTGGGATCATGCATTACTGCAGCATTCGCCTTTTCTGATGCGTCCCAAACAGGGGACATGTCCAAATCGTTGAAGTTGAGAGATAATGCCATTGTCATCGGTAGCACATCGAGACATCTGCAAATTCACTCAATATCTGTTCTCCATTCAGCCAATTCCTTATATATAATCTCAGGTATGAGACTCCCTGATGTACAGGCTTGTCGTGGATATCCATGGATATCGTGTACCAATGATCTTTAAGCATTGAATGCGAGGCTGCAGACGTAGACAGTCAGATGGTGTGCTTCTCGCGGTATTCATGCAACTCAGTGTTACATGGTCATATAATTGCATTTCAAAATGTATTTATTATGCATCAATTTTCCCAAGTAAAAGACCAATCTACCAAATATATGCGGTTTTTGGCGACGTGTCGAAGCACTAGTTCGTCATCATGCGATATTTCACAATTACGGTATGCTGGTCAAGCATTCAATGTTAGGTGAATTGACAATGATGACACTCACATTATCGATCTACGTCACACTGGTAATATGCACGACAATCAAGACAGAAGTCTATGAAAGAGTGACTGCACGGCTACAAATGTCGAAGTATAGAAACTATTATCAAAATGCATGCATAAATGATTAAAATAGAACATAACAATTATGTGAATGCTCTAACAGCATGACCAATGGAACAACAAAGGAAAAATAATTACATGTACAAATCAATGAAGAAGGCTAAATATGGAAGAGCCTATAGTCATGAACTCCTCTTTGCCATTCAGAGGTGGTTTAAGTTGCCTTATAGTCATGGCTTCGTCAATTCGGCAACGTATTTCACATTGGTAGTAAATGAAAATATTTCCTTGGGATGTTAATTATGAGAATAAGAAGAATGTAGGAATATGCATGTAGCTTTACTTGCCTGCAAGTACGAGTATTCCGAGACTCGATCATGTAAGAAACGGGTGGTGCTGCATATGTAAAAGACATCAAACATTGCGCAGTCTCCTTTGTAAGCCACATTGAAGGCTGTACATGGCATCGGCGAATTCACATCAGAGACAGGCCGTTCATTTGTGAGACATGCGAGAAGTCGTTTTCGTCTTCTGGTTGTTTGGCGAGGCATCGGCGAATACACACAGGCGACCGACCGTTCCTCTGCCAAGCGTGCGGGAAGTCATTTACACAGGCAGGAAGTTTAGAAACTCATCGGCGGATACACACAGGTGACAGGCCGTTAATTTATGAGTCATGTGGAAAGTCCTTTAACCAACCAAGTACTTTGGTAGCTCATCAGTTTGCACAAGGGATAAGCAGTCATCTTTAAGTTTTGCTACATGTATGTAGTGAGTCGGTAGACTCTAGTGGACGTTCAAAAAATGTACTTTGATAAATTGTTTGTGCAGTGATAGAAAACTTGTTATCTACTCATCATATTTAAACAGTGATTCGGGAAATTCATAGTGGGACATACTTGCGAGATTACTTGGAGAACTTTCATGTATATTGTTGTGTGATTTTATAACTGTATATGTGGTTTTGTCGGAGATTATGTTGATCATGATTTGGTGTTATAATGAAATCTATTATTAGAATCTATTCTTTTTTACTTTTGTGCATGTATTTGCTTTTCTTGTAGCGTGGGTATCAGATGGCAAAATGTGCTTGCGAAATGTAACTATTTTTCGTTCTGGAATCAGCCGTCATCAAACGACAATTTGGATTGAAATCAACGTCTTTATTGAGAATGATATCTTGTAATTTTGGAAACCGGAAACCATTGCCTCATAATGAACTTTCTCCAGTCTGCATGTTGCATAACTATATGTTCTTCCTGCACCCAGGTATAATCAATCAAGTTCTCAGACAACACAACTACAATTCTATTAAGAGTCATGTCATACATGAGACACTAAAAATGTCTACAACACGTTCATGGCACTAAGCAAGACTCATGACCATTCCTAATCGCCGCCAATCAAATCAAGCGACATTTTTTTACTGAATTTTCACCCCTAGCACAGCTAGACATTGAGTTCAGGAATTTATATTGAGAAATGAACCACTCGGCACACATATGAAGTGCACTGGCCAAATGAAATACAATCCGAGTAGAACTAATATGCAATTAGGACCATGCATTCCGATCACCGAGAAAGAGCAGCACAACCTTCAACTCAAGTCTACGAGCGGAATTAAAGGCGCAGCTTTGAAACTGGACTGCTCACTGTTCTTTTCACTGTCTTGATGCTTGCCACACGTACAACCGTACCTGCTCTTTTGCGAACATAAACTATGAGAGAGAGAGTATTTGTATTTCAGGATGAAAATCAAAATCGCAAGGTAATAGAAGTTACATCAGATCACGTACATTATTTACAATCAATGTCGACAAAGCAACAAAACGTTTTTGTCGGCGTCTTGTGCAACTTGCCTCAACAAGAATGCGACCGTTTCTACAATGTGACGTTGCATTGTGAAGAGGATGATCCTATTCGTGACATTTGATGTAGGAATCTTCAATGCATTTGAAGTGTGTTCTTAGAAAGTTCTCGAAAGTGTTGGAACTATTACATGCGAAAGGACACATTGGCAAGCTTGCCTACCCTTGTCATAAGCCACTGAAGGAGTTGCAAGTTGTCATCAGCAACCAATACTATCGACCCAATACAGATGTCATCAACGGCGTCTAGCCATTTCGGTCGTTGTTGGAAGGTGCCCAAATGTTTGTTCTCCAAATGTCACCAATATTGTTGAATCAGTGACTGCACGAGCTGTGATCGAGTTAGCCTGTTTCATATCAATGTCTGTCATATTTGGTTCGGGTAGTACATTTACAGTATCGGCAATGAGAAAATGATGTGGTGTTAATGTTTGTAAAACTGCAGGATGACATACACGCACGATTAATAAGTCTCGAATTCGTACATGATTCGGTTTGCGTTGAAAACGTCGTTATTTTCTCAAAGGCCATTATTCGCTACTTGTTGTTCTCAGCAGACTTGAAAACAAATTAGCGTCTATATCCAAAGGTCATTATTCGACGACACTGCGAATCCTTAAATTTCCTTCAACAGCTATGTTCTCGCTTCCTTTAAATTACGAGAATACCTCGGCCAACTGTCACTTGCCTCACTCATTCATAAAGATCAATTCCATGAAGACCTTTGATGTAAGTAGTTAGCTATGTGTTATTTCTCTGGAAGCACAATCAACTGTATTATCGTCAGTAGAAACAAAGCCCTCCTGTGTGTATTCGACGATGCCTCACCAAACGGCTTGAATCGGTAAATGACTTCCCGCATGAATCACAAATAAACGGTCTGTCACCTGCGTGTATCCGCCGATGAGTTTTTAAACTTCCTGCTTGTGTAAATGATTTTCCGCACGCTTCGCAAAGGAATGGCCTGTCGCCTGTGTGTATTCGACGATGCTTTATCAAGTCACTTGAACAGACAAATGACTTCCCGCATGAATCACAAATATACGGTCTGTTACCTGTGTGTAGCCGCCGGTGAGATTTTAGACAACCTCTTTGGGTAAATGATTTCCCGCACGCTTCACAAAGGAATGGTCTGTCGCCTGTGTGTATTCGACGATGCTTTATCAAGTCACCTGAACTGACAAATGACTTCCCGCAGAACTCACAAATAAACGGTCTGTCACCTGTGTGTATTCGCCGATGCTTTATCAAGCTGCTTGAACTGCTAACGGACTTCTCGCAGAACTCACATTTCAATGTTCTGGCTTCACTTTTGACCTCTGGTATATTGCTCATTCCGGTGTGGACCTGGAACGACGAAAACATATAACTTTTAAACGCGAATTAAGAATCATCTTGATAAACAAAACTGATGTCATAAGTCATATCAGTCATAAGTCATTGATAACGGAAATTCTGATTGTCAGAATTTTCATATTTATTTTACCTAACCAGAAGAAATATATTTGGTTTCATTACTGATGATAGTTGAATACAATACAACACTCTTGACCAACCGACTAGCACTCATCGATGCATGTGGGTACATTTTTCAGACACTTCTGTCGAACGAAATTACACGTTGCAAGGGATTGGTTTAAATGCCATTTTCCACACTTTAGATTCAGTTATGAAATTGAAGCAAGCAAACGATCACAATGAAGTTAGACATTCTACTAGAGAATGAGTCAAATAATTTGTTACTGTTGTAATTGAGTGAAAATCCGACAATGCAATGTATCATTTAAACATCAGTGTGGCCAATAATTTTGCAAATTATGTTAACTTTTGCAATTTTCAACGATTTTGAATTCAAAGATGTTCCTTAATTTCACATGGTGAATTCAAAGATATTTCCTAGTATTACATGGTGCATGTATTACATAAATAATGCATCACACTAATTTGGACAGTGATTTCAACATATTTGCTTGTAGGAGAGTTCTCTAATTCTAAAAAAAATCGATCTAGTTTTCAAACGCATGTAACTCGTCAGGAAGGTATCATACATGATGCATACAATATACCATTACAATCACAATGAAAAGAGCTTTCCAGTGGTATAAGGTATGCACCCATTTGCTGAAAAATCCATGTTGTATGCACGTGTATGTAAATGGACAATTTCCAAGTTTTTCTCGAAAAATGACTCATTTTTCCAGATTTTGACCAAGTTCCAAACTTGAAGTTTACAACTCAAATTTATCGCAATGCTTAACACTAAACACTTTTTTCCTAAGTTTATAAGTAGGTACATCAATAAATTCCAAGCCTAAAGAGATAGAAAATAACTTGATCAAAATTAATGGACTTTAAGTTATGATTATGAAATTTATTTGAGACTTAAGCTATTCTCCTTTGTATAATATTCACTACTACGATGTGACTTGGAACAATTTGAATGTTACTTTTTTCTAAGTTCATAATATGTACATTAATATGTTCTAAAACCTAAATTTAATAAGTTTACATTTAAGTTATTTTACGCTTTAAATATGGATTTATTTTTTTCCAGACATGACACGTCCCAGCTGCTTGCCACGACAATCTTTCACTACTGTGAAACCTCTAAACAGGCGGTCCGGCATTCCATGACAAGCCAGCATAAGAACTGCACGTTCCGTCAGGAGTGCAGTTTTCTTTACTGCCTATCGTGTAAAAGTTATGTCCGGACAGACTTGGAGGCGAAAGGAGAGAATCCTAAGAAATTCATAAAGACCCATACGAAATGCGCATTAAGAAACGGGCGGGAGGGCAGAAACCTCACTTCCCTTGAGGAGAAAAAGCGGGTTGAGAGGCTGTTCGCCAATCCTCAGCCAAGTACAGGAGGAGTCCTCAATTGAGATGCCCAAACCGAAGCCGAAACCTAGACCAAGTCCCGCAAGTACATCGACACCGATTCCGACTCCTCGGATAATGATATTGAGGTGAGTTCATATTTAGAATATTTGCAGTAACATAAGTTAAAGAAAATATTTAGAGTTCAAAACTTATAGGGAAAGTTGACTTCTCTTGTATTTTTTCATATATAATAATGTGCATGTCTTTTCACCATTTCAGATCAAGAAACCACCTGCTAAGAAGTTAAAAGTCGGGCAGAAGCCATCGGTTCCTCAAAGGAATGTAATTTTGAAATACCAAATCAGCAATTTATCTTTTCATATGTATTTTCCGTTTTACATACTTTAACTATGTTTCATTTCTATCTACAAGTAGTCGCTAGTACGCCCGCATGTAGCAGATGGGTTGCAAAGCCTACGCCGCCTTCACCGAGTGTAAGTAATAGAAAATTATTTTAGTCATACAAAATAACATGATTAGATTACTAACTTAGGTCACATGCATACATTCAAATTCGAGAGGAATTTAATATGTATTTTCCTTTGTAGAGCTACCGATCGCTCTCTCTAAAGAAGAGCATGCGATCGAACCTCCTTGGCTTAACTCCTGCAACTACGACCTCAATGGAGGATAATGAGGAGCGCCTGTACTCCATCCGGGACTCTTCTTCAGATGAAGAATACGTAAGTATCAATCATAGGAATAGGCTAATAATCCTAACTCTAATGTTATCACATCGAACTCGTGATGTATGTCCCTTTCATTAATTCATATTTCTGTTTTTCAGCACCAGCTGACACTTGTTCCTGGAAAGGAGATCCCCTTCTCCCAAAGCCGTGCCTCACCCAGCATTGAGGTCAGCTTCCCACCCTCTCCGATTCTACACCGCGCCCCAACTCCACCTCAGTCAACCCTACCTCAACCACAATTCGATGACTACTGGGTCCCATCGTCCCCACCTGCTCCTACGCCGATGACCAATAGATCAACTCCAACTATAATCCTCTCCCAACTTGTGATCCTTTATTTAACGTTGATCTCGACGAGACGGTCGAGTCAGTGGTCGAGGTAACCGTAACTGTGTCGACGGAGGACAAAGTGCGTCACCTTGAACGTAAGTTGCGCCAACAGGAGAAACGCGAGACGGCTCTTCGCGCTGACTGCAAGTCTTTGCTTGAGTCGTTCCGCAAAATTTCGCAGGCCAACCTGCAACTGTCGCAATCGATAGCGAAGCGTGATACAATAATGCATGTCAAGCTATCGAAAGCGGCAGTCATCAACAAAGTACGCATAACAGCCGAAGACAGTGTTCCACGCAGTCAGGCCACGCGTAATGATTGGAGGCACGGACAGAAACAAAGCATGCAAACAGTCAGCTCCTAACACATGACGATGGGCTGCGGCCCACCTGTATATTCGTCAGCAAGAACGATCTTACGAATGTCAGCAGTGAGTTCGTTAGCGTCAATCGTGGACCCTGGTAAGGTACTGCAGATCTTCTCCGTGATCCAGAGCTTGCATAGGATAGATGTAGCGCCCCGTCGATTGCGTAACTGTAGTAGAATTCGTCGACGTTTCACAAGAGAGCTTGTCTGACAACCGAAGCCTTCAATGACGAATGATTCCTGTTCGATAATTGGAGCCCTGCTGGTTTCCGTGAGTCTCGCAGTGACGTAAGAGAATTCCCTTGCGCCATCGATCAGTGCACGGGCTGTCAATTTGTCGCTCTGTGCCACCGAGGAAGTGCAATCAGGCAGATTAACGTTGACCACCGCCGTTTGTAAGATAACGCGCTGGAGTAGCAGGTGACGAGTTGCACATAGCACATAGCAGGTAGCAGTGCAGATAACGAGCTGCACGTAGGTTGACAGGGCCGTGAGGGAATATCCGAGCTAGATTATTAGGCAAGCGTGCCAATCCCCCATTTTCATGCGTAATTGAACTTCTTCGATGCGTAATTGCACTTTCGAGAACTTTCTAATAAGACACTTCAAATGTTTTGAAGATTTCTCCGTCAAATGTCAATGAGCCGAATAAACGCATGAGTTCTATTCGGATTGTATTTCATTTGCCCAGTGCACCTTCGTATGTGTGCCGAATGGTTCATTTCTCAATATAAAATTCTTTATCTCTATGTCGCTTGATTTGACTGGCGGCGATTAAGAGTGGTCTTTTTGTATATCATGCATGACATGACTCTTAATGGAATTGTAGTTTTGATGTCTGGCAACTTGATTGATTATACCTGGGTGCAGAAAGAACACATAGTTCTGTTATATGCAGACTAGAGGAAGTTCATTATGAGTCAATAGTCTCCAAAATTTAAAGATATCATGCTCAATAAAGACGTTGATGTCAATCCAAGTTGGTGTTTAATGACGGCCGATTCCAGAACGAAATAAATGTTGACTGAGATAAAACTATGTGGGTGAATTATGAAAAAAATACATTTCGCAAGCAAATTTTTGCCATCTGATACCTACGCTATAAGACAAACAAATACATGCACAAAAATGAAAATGAATAGAGTATAATAATTGTTTTCATTATAACACCAAATCATGATCAACATAATCGCCGAGAAAATTACAAACACAGTTATATAATCACACAACAATATACATGAAAGTTCCCCAAATTAACTCGTAAGTATGTCCCACTAAGAACTTCCCGAATCACTGCAAAAATATGATGAGTTGATGCTTCGAAAAACAACCGGAATTCGAAAACGACTTCCCGCTTATCTCACAAATGAACTGCCTGTCTCCTGTTTGCATTCGCCGATGCCTCACCAAACTACTTGAATCGGTAAATGACTTCCCGCATGAATCACAAATAAACGGTCCGTCACCTGTGTGTATCCGCCGATGAGATTTTAGATGACCTCCTTGGGTAAATGACTTCCCGCACGTGCCGCATATGAACGGCCTGTCGCCTGTGTGTATTCGCGATGCTTCGATAAACTACCAGAATCCGTAAACGACTTCTCGCATATCTCACAAATGAACGGCCTGCCTCCTGCGTGACTTCGCCGATGCCTCACCAAACTACTTGAATCAGTAAATGACTTCCCGCATATCTCACAAATGAACGGCCTGTCTCCTGTGTGAATTCGCCGATGCCTCACCAAACTACTTGAACTGGTAAATGACTTCCCGCACGTATCACAAATGAACGGTCTGTCACCTGTGTGTATTCGACGATGCTTTATCAAGTCACCTGAATAGACAAATGACTTCCCGCAGGACTCACAAATGAACGGTCTGTCACCTGTGTGCATTCGCCGATGCCTTATCAAGCTGCTTGAACTGCTAACGGACTTCTCGCAGAACTCACATTTCAATGTTCTGGCTTCACTTTTGACCTCTGGTATATTGCTCATGCCAGTGAGGACCTGAAACGACAAAAACATACAACATTTAAACGCAAATTAAGTATTGTCTTAATACACTAAACGAATGTCAGTCATAAGTCATTGATAACTGAAATTCTGATTCTCGTCAGAATTTTTTTGATATTTATTTTACCTAACCAGAAGAAGTATATTTGGTTTCAGCACTGATTATTGTTGAATACAATGCAATACTCCTGACTCATCAAGCCGACCGATTAGAACTCATCGATGCATGTGGGTACATTTTGCTGACACTTCTGTTCAGCGGAACTACACGTTGCAGTGAATTGGGATAAATGCAATTTTCCACACTTTAGATTCAGTTATCAAATTAAGCAAGTCAACGATCCAATGAAGTTAGACATTCTACTAGAGAATGAGTCAAATATATTGTTGCTGTTGTAATTAAGTGCTGTAGATCAGTGAAAATCCGACAATGCAATGTATCATTTTAAACATCAGTGAGGCCAACAATTTTGCGAATTATGTTAACTTTTACAATTTTCAACGATTTTGAATTCAAAGATGTTCCTTAATGAGTGAGGCAAGTGACAGTTGGTCTCGGTATTCTCGTAATTTAAAGGAAGCGGGAACATAGCTGTTGAAGGTAATTTAAGGATTCGTACTGTCATCGAAGAAACAGACCTTTGGATATACACGCTAATTTGTTTTCAAGTCTGCTGAGAACAGCAGGAAGTAGCGAATAATGGCCTTTGAGAAAATAACGACGTTTTCAGCACAGACAGAATCATGTCCGAATTCGAGACTTATTAATCGTGCGTGTATGTCATCCTGCAGATTTACAAACATCAACACCACATCATTTTCTCATTGCCGATGTTGTAAATGTAGTACCCGAACCAAATATGACAGGCACTAATATCAACAGGCTAACTCGATGACAGCTCGTGCAGTCACTGAAGCACCAATATGGGAAGCGTTGGTACAACGAATACTTCGGTACCTTCCAACAACGACCGAAATGGCTAGACGCGGTTGATGACATCTGTATTGGGTCGAAAATATTGGTTGCTGCTGACAACTTGCAACTCCTTCAGTGGCAGGATGTAATTTATTACCTCTAATTCCGTTCGTAGACTTGGGTTGAAGGTTGTGCTGCACCTTCCCGGTGAGCAAAATGTATGGTCCTGATTCCATTTAAGTTCTATTCGGATTGTATTTCATTTGCCTAGTGCACCTTCATATGTGTGCCGAGTGGTTCATTTCTCAATATAAATTCCTTCGGAGAACTTCGCTTCATTCTATCATCCTTTATTTACGAGCAAATTGCAATTTCAAAGACAATGTCTTCTTCGTCAGTGGTTTAAATATATAAGCACACGTTAAAATCAATCAGTCATCAAAGAAGAGAAAATTTAGTCCAATAGAAAGCTATAAACGTAAAAACAATGGTACTGAAGTAGTGTTACTGTTTAACAATAAAGATCTGTCAGCAGCGGCAATGAGTACAGATTCTGCGATACGAGTATTATTCGTTCGGGCAATGACAGAGAAAGCGGAATTATCGTTCACATGGTTATGCAAGGTGATTTCAGTTGGCAGGGGGCGACCTTTGATGTGTTCGTTAATTCTAGTTTGCAAATGCCTAGTGGTCTCACCAATGTAACACTTTGGACAGTGTTCACACGAAAATTTGTAAATGACATTTGAGAAGAGACCAATAGGCATTCTGTCTTTTCTATGAAAGAAGTTCGCAGTTTTGGTAGTCTTGAAAACAATAACAATTTTGGAATCTTTCAGAATCTTGTTCAACCGATGAACACGATTGCGAATTTCCATTTCTGACTCTTTAATGTATGGCTTCAGACGACGTCCCACTTCAGACAATACGAGATGAAAATTGGGATTTTGAAATTTATCCCTACGAGGTTGTGAGAGAATTGACTCATGTTAATCCCCGGAAAAGTATTGGACCAGACTTCTTTCCTACTCGACTGTTACGGACCGGTGCACATTTTTTGTGCGAGCCATTGTGCAGAATATTCAATCGCTCAATTCAAGAAAGAACTTTTCCTGCTTGCTTTAAAGAGGCCATCGTACAACCGATTCCTAAAACAAGCAGACCGACGGTTGCGGATTTCCGTCCTATATCGTTGACATCGGTAATCAGTAAAGTATTTAAGCGCCTGGTCATGGGTGGTATAAAAGATCGTCTTACTGCTCATTTCGGTGCAAACCAGCATGCGTATAGGCCTTTCGGTTCAACCAGCACTGCCTTAGTTGCGATACACGATCATATTACCTCGGCTCTCGATTCGCAAAGGACTATCGCAGTTCGCGTGTCATGTTTGGATCTGTCCAAAGCATTTGACATGCTCCAGCATAACCGCTTATTAAACCACCTCAACACTTTGAATTTCGACCACGGGTTTCTGCGCTGGCTGAGAACATACCTCTCTCAAAGGAACTTTAGTGTGAGAATAGACAATAACTTTGGTCGACGTGTGGTTGCTACTTCAGGCGTCCCACAAGGATCGGTTCTCGGACCACTGCTGTTCGCATCCTTTATGGGCTCCATTGATTTTGAGTCTGACTTGGTTCAGTGCGTCAAGTACGCGGATGACATCACACTTGTTGAAAGCATCGAAACGCCATCTCAACAGCTTTTGACATCGGCATACATCAAAGAAAAGTTCGTTAGTGCAGGACTAAAACTTAACATGATGAAATGCAATGAAATGTTAATTCAGCGATCTGTACTGCCTCAAAAACCAGGTTACGACGTCTGTCTTCTCAACAAGAGATAAGCTCTGCATCCTCGGATTCATGTTTTCGAAGTCATTGTCCTGGGACATTCAAATTTGTGACATTTTGAAGCGCGCGGCTCGTAGACTCTACATCATAGATGTTTGAAGCCGATTATATCACAAGGCGAACTCATAATTGTGTATCACTCCATTGTGACATCCCTTATACTGTATGCTTCTCCTGCTTTCGGAAATTTACCTGTGGGCCTGTTATCGAGTCTCGAACGTTTTCAAAACCGTGCTCATAAATTGATTTGTGGTCGAGGATGTACGTGTGACCGGTTTCCATCACTCTCCTCTGTCTTGCAGACACGAGGTCTGAATTTTCTTTTCAAATGTGAGTCTGAGGTTAACCATCCCTTCATCATCTTGTTCCAAAACGTCTCCCGAGATCGAATCATTTTTTGTATGCCTTTTTCGTCAACCAACAGAAGATTGAACTCATTTTTCCCATGGTTTTGTGCAAGAGCAAACTTTGTATAGTCAAATTATTTGTAACTTCATGTATAACTTATTTCCGTGATTTGTTCATATTTTTATTTTACTTATTTATTTTTCTTTGGTTTCTCAGAACAGTGATTCAGTTTTCTGTGTTATAAATTTGAGCATCATTGCGCTATTATGTATTTGAATGTACGATTTCCATTTCATGAAAATATACGATTCTCTCTCTCTCTCTCTCTCTCTTTCCTCTTCACTAGTCAGATTATAGAGATGAAATATGAATTTAGTAAATCATAAAATCATGCCGGTGAAAATAGAATTAATAACTTGAAATTTCAGCCAAGAAAGCATGAATAATATCGCGACTTTTTCATGAAGACTTTCATTGTAATACAATTCATGAAATTCCCATGATAATCAGCTTGATTTCCGCCAAGTTGGGATGCTTATTAGCAAATATTCATTTCTTTTGATATCCAACTTGTTGCATTCTACTTATGTAGGAGTCATCTCGGTAGTATATTAATTGGCAAAATTTTGACTTTTTTAAAAGTGCTCAAATAATTTTTTGGACCACAGGAACGTGATCTCCGCAAAAAACTGAATCCTTTGATACAAAAATTCTCACTGTATACAGATACTTTTTTGAGTCGACACTCTACCTACATACTTACTCTATGTATGTAGGTATAGTGTCGACTCAAAAAAGTATCTGTATACAGTGAAATCTCCAAGGCTATCAGCTGTTATGACACTGAGAATCTGTAAAATACCATCATTCCTTCTACATTACTATCATGATCATTTAATTCCGTGGTAATTTCTTCAAAACTGCAAAAAATTGCATATCTCACATTTGGTAGCAATACCCACTTGTATTCACCTCGAGTTCATTTCATTAAATCGAAAGTGTATACACAATTGGGGATTTAATAAGTGTGGAGTTACCACTCTACCTAATATGCTTACTCTATGAATGGAAGTCTTCATGAAAAAGTCGCGATGCTATTCGAGCTTTCTTGGCTGGAATTTCAAGTTTTTAACTCAATTTTCACCGGCATGATTTTATGTTTCGATCACTAAGTTCATGTTTCATTTCTTGAATCTGAATAGTGATGCGGACCCATTTACATCTTTCAAAGTTAATTGAAATCATTGTAATTGATTATGTGATTTTGCCATGCCATGCAGTGGCAGCTGTTTCCAGATCACGCTTAAGAAGATTCTCTTGAGGTTCAGCAGGAAAGCAATAGCAATCATCGAATAGGAAGGAATCATCGAATTGCCAATTTAACTGTGGAATCCTTTTGTAAATATATGACCTTGACTTTGTTTTTCTTCACCAACGAAACTACGTGTAAAATCATACAAATACAAATTCTGTTGTACTCTCAATAAAATTGTTCATGAAACTAGAATAAACTTTTGTTTGTCGGTGAGAATACCACATTAACAGACATTAGCTATCGAGGCAGATAGACACGGACTATCTGTAAAATAACATCATTTCCTCTGCTGTATGCTATCATGATCAGTCAATTCCGTTGGTTTAATTCGCTTCTATGCTGCATTAAAAAAAAAAAAAAAAAAAAAATTTTTTTTGGTTGCAATATCCTCACATTTGGAAAACAATTCCGTCTGTATCTCCTTTGAGTTTCATTTAATAAAATCGAGAAAAGCATAGAAGTAGGTGTTATATAGGTATTGAGGTTTATGTGTCGACGCATAGAGAGTAGATATATTAGGAAGAGTGGATAACTCCGATATTTAATAAATCCCCAATGTGTACTACACATTTCGATTTTATTAAATGAACTCAAGGGAGATACAGGTTGGGTCATTGTCACCTAATTGTCGTGATATGTCACATTTTTGAGTTTTGCAGAAATTACAACGGAATTGAGTGATCATGATATGTAATGCAGAAGAGAATGGATGGTACTTCTCTCATGACAGCTTGGAGATTTAATGTTTGTTTTGAATGAGAACTTCTATTTGGGTTTGCCTATGGCTTTCATCCCTCAAAAAAAAAAAAAAAAAGAAAAAAAAAAAAAAAAAAAAAAAAAAAAAAAAAGAAGAAAAAAAACAAAAAAAAAAACAAAAAAAAAAAAAGAAAAAAAAAAAAAAGACCTCAAGTAGTATTTTCTTGAGCGTGTGAGCCTATCCCAGCCCAGGCAACCCGCCACTGGCAGACGCAAAATCACATAATCAAAGACAATGGACTTCGATAAGTTATCCTAGGGTTGATGTAAATCTTTTCGCCTCTTCACTAGTCAGATATTTGAGCATTTGAAATATGAATTTAGTAAAATCATAAAATCATGACGGTGATGAATAGTAATTAATAACTTTGATAATCCTTCAGCATAGAAAGCATGAATATTATCGCGACTTTTTTCATGAAGACTTTCATTTGTAATACAATTTCCATGAAATTCCATGATAATCAGCTTGATTTCTCGCCCGAAGTTGGGATGCGCGCTTTATTAGCAAATGTTTTTCCATTCCTTTTGATATCCAACTTGTTGCATTCTACTTATGTAGGGAGTCATCTCGGTAGTATATTAATTCGGCAAAATTGTTGTGACTTTTTTAAAAGTGCTCAAATTAATTTTTTGGAGTACTGATACCTGGGAAATATATATTCCACAGGAACGTGCGATCTGGCCGCAAAAATAGAGAGCGAATCCTTTTGATACAAACAATTTCCTCACTGTATACAGTTACTTTTTTGAGTCGACCACTCTACCTACCATACTTACCATTATGTATGTAGGTATAGTGGTTTCCGACTCAAAAAAAGTATCTGTCTATACAGTGAAATCTACCAAGGCTGATCAGCTGGTTGATGACACTGAGAATCTGTAAAAATACCATCACTTCTCTTCTTACATTACTATTCATGATCAATTTAATTTCCAGTTGTGCTGGTTGTAATTTCTTCAAAACTGCAAAAAAATTGCATATCTCACATGTGGTAGCAATACCTCGACTTGTATTCACTCGGAGTTCATTTCTATTAAATCGTCTTGTGTATACACAATTGGGGATTTAATTAAGTGTGGAGTTACCACTCTACCTAATATGCTTTACTCTATGAATGGAAGTCATCATGAAGAAAGTCGCGTTAGAATTATTCGAGCCTTTCTGGCTGGAATTTCAAGTTTTTAACTCAATTTTTCACCCGGCTGATTTATGTTTCTGTTCAATATGTTCGGATGTTTCATTCTAAATCTGTGAATAGTGATGCGGACCCATTTTAGCATCTTTCAAGAGTTATTGATAATCATTGTAATTGATTATGTGATTTTGCCATGCCATGCAGTGGCAGCTGTTTCCAGATCACGCTTAAGAAGATTCTCTTGAGGTTCAGCAGGAAAGCAATAGCAATCATCGAATAGGAAGGAATCATCGAATTGCCAATTTAACTGTGGAATCCTTTTGTAAATATATGACCTTGACTTTGTTTTTCTTCACCAACGAAACTACGTGTAAAATCATACAAATACAAATTCTGTTGTACTCTCAATAAAATTGTTCATGAAACTAGAATAAACTTTTGTTTGTCGGTGAGAATACCACATTAACAGACATTAGCTATCCGAGGCAGATAGACACGGACTATCTGTAAAATAACATCATTTCCTCCTGCTTTATGCTATCATGATCAGTCAATTCCGTTGTAATTCCTTCAATGCTGCATAAATGTGCATATCTCACATTTGGAAACAATTCCGTCTGTATCTCCTTTGAGTTCATTTAATAAAATCGAAAGCATAGAGTAGGGATATATAGGTAGAGTGTCGACCATAGAGTAGATATATTAGGAAGAGTGGTAACTCCGCATTTAATAAATCCCCAATGTGTACACACTTTCGATTTTATTAAATGAACTCAAGGGAGATACAGGTGGTATTGTCACCAAATGTGTGATATGCACATTTTTGCAGTTTTGCAGAAATTACAACGGAATTGAGTGATCATGATTGTAATGCAGAAGGAATGATGGTACTTCTCTCATGACAGCCTTGGAGATTTAATGTTTGTTGAATGAGAAATTCTATGGGTTCCTATTGCTTTCATCCTCAACCTCAAGAGTATTTTCTTGAGCGTGATCATATCCCAGCCAGGCAACCTGCCACTGGCAGAGCAAAATCACATAATCAAAGACAATGACTTCAATTATCTATGGAAGATGTAAATCTTTCCTCTTCACTAGTCAGATTATAGAGATGAAATATGAATTTAGTAAATCATAAAATCATGCCGGTGAAAATAGAATTAATAACTTGAAATTTCAGCCAAGAAAGCATGAATAATATCGCGACTTTTTCATGAAGACTTTCATTGTAATACAATTCATGAAATTCCCATGATAATCAGTTTGATTTCCGCCAAGTTGGGATGCTTATTAGCAAATATTCATTCCTTTTGATATCCAACTTGTTGCATTCTACTTATGTAGGAGTCATCTCGGTAGCATATTAGTTGGCAAAATTTTGACTTTTTTAAAAGTGCTCAAATAATTTTTTGGACCACAGGAACGTGATCTCCGCAAAAAACTGAATCCTTTGATACAAAAATTCTCACTGTATACAGATACTTTTTTGAGTCGACACTCTACCTACATACTTACTCTATGTATGTAGGTATAGTGTCGACTCAAAAAAGTATCTGTATACAGTGAAATCTCCAAGGCTATCAGCTGTTATGACACTGAGAATCTGTAAAATACCATCATTCCTTCTACATTACTATCATGATCATTTAATTCCGTGGTAATTTCTTCAAAACTGCAAAAAATTGCATATCTCACATGTGGTAGCAATACCCACTTGTATTCACCTCGAGTTCATTTCATTAAATCGAAAGTGTATACACAATTGGGGATTTAATAAGTGTGGAGTTACCACTCTACCTAATATGCTTACTCTATGAATGGAAGTCTTCATGAAAAAGTCGCGATAATATTCGAGCTTTCTTGGCTGGAATTTCAAGTTTTTAACTCAATTTTCACCGGCATGATTTTATGTTTCGATCACTAAGTTCATGTTTCATTTCTTGAATCTGAATAGTGATGCGGACCCATTTACATCTTTCAAAGTTAATTGAAATCATTGTAATTGATTATGTGATTTTGCCATGCCATGCAGTGGCAGCTGTTTCCAGATCACGCTTAAGAAGATTCTCTTGAGGTTCAGCAGGAAAGCAATAGCAATCATCGAATAGGAAGGAATCATCGAATTGCCAATTTAACTGTGGAATCCTTTTGTAAATATATGACCTTGACTTTGTTTTTCTTCACCAACGAAACTACGTGTAAAATCATACAAATACAAATTCTGTTGTACTCTCAATAAAATTGTTCATGAAACTAGAATAAACTTTTGTTTGTCGGTAAGAATACCACATTAACAGACATTAGCTATCCGAGGCAGATAGACACGGACTATCTGTAAAATAACATCATTTCCTCCTGCTTTATGCTATCATGATCAGTCAATTCCGTTGTAATTCCTTCAATGCTGCATAAATGTGCATATCTCACATTTGGAAACAATTCCGTCTGTATCTCCTTTGAGTTCATTTAATAAAATCGAAAGCATAGAGTAGGGATATATAGGTAGAGTGTCGACCATAGAGTAGATATATTAGGAAGAGTGGTAACTCCGCATTTAATAAATCCCCAATGTGTACACACTTTCGATTTTATTAAATGAACTCAAGGGAGATACAGGTGGTATTGTCACCAAATGTGTGATATGCACATTTTTGCAGTTTTGCAGAAATTACAACGGAATTGAGTGATCATGATTGTAATGCAGAAGGAATGATGGTACTTCTCTCATGACAGCCTTGGAGATTTAATGTTTGTTGAATGAGAAATTCTATGGGTTCCTATTGCTTTCATCCTCAACCTCAAGAGTATTTTCTTGAGCGTGATCATATCCCAGCCAGGCAACCTGCCACTGGCAGAGCAAAATCACATAATCAAAGACAATGACAGTAGTAAGTAAAACTCCACTTCTGGACCGGGCAAGATGGCCGCCATCGCTGACGTCCCCCCCTCCCCCCTCCCCCCCTCTGGAACGACAGAGGTTGTAGTCTGTCGTAAATGTGCATATCTGACATTTGGAAACAATTCCGTCTGTATCTCCTTTGAGTTCATTTAATAAAATCGAAAGCATAGAGTAGATATATAGGTAGAGTGTCGACCATAGAGTAGATATATTAGGAAGAGTGGTAACTCCGCATTTAATAAATCCCCAATGTGTATACACTTTCGATTTTATTAAATGAACTCAAGGGAGATACAGGTGGTATTGTCACCAAATGTGTGATATGCACATTTTTGCAGTTTTGCAGAAATTACAACGGAATTGAGTGATCATGATTGTAATGCAGAAGGAATGATGGTACTTCTCTCATGACAGCCTTGGAGATTTAATGTTTGTTGAATGAGAAATTCTATGGGTTCCTATTGCTTTCATCCTCAACCTAAAGAGTGTTTTCTTGAGCGTGATCATATCCACTGGCAGATAGCCACTGGCAGAGCAAAATCACATAATCAAAGACAATGACAGTAGTAAGTAAAACTCCACTTCTGGACCGGGCAAGATGGCCGCCATCGCTGACGTCCCCCCCTCCCCCCTCCCCCCCTCTGGAACGACAGAGGTTGTAGTCTGTCGTGGTGTGCCGGCCAGGTGGGTCCACGTTCACAAACTGTTCGCTGACTCCCCCCCCCCTCTGCAACGACAGAGTGTGAGACTCGGGTGAGTTGGTCCGACCGCCTGGTTGACGTGGGCGACCGTCCAGGTTGACGTGGGCGACCGTCTAGGTTGACGTGGGCGACCGTCTAGGTCGACGTGGGCGACCGTCTAGGTTGACGTGGGCGACCGTCTAGGTTGTCGTGGATGGTGAAATGGCTGCCAGATTCGGATTCAACGTAAAATTCTGCATCTGTGGTGTGATTTCCAGCTCAATCGGCGAGAAAAAATTTTTCTTCAAAATTTTAACAGAGTTAGAATTTGGGACGTTTTGGTGTGTAGCGCCCAAACGAACCATCGGATGAGAAAACGGAGGCCAGATTCGGATTCAGCGTGAAATTCTGCATCGGTATGGTGAATTTGAACGCAATCGGAGAGAAAAATTTTCGCTGACGTCCCCCCCCATTTGGACAGCTCGCTTCGATTTTGGCTTCCAGTGGACGGATTTAGTCGTGCCATAGCTCGTTTGAAAGCTAAGAGTGAGACAAATTCACTGAAAGAATCGGCTTGTTCCTATCTGTCTTCGTTTAGATGTGAGACGCCATTTAAGATTTTGGGACATTGGCGAAAAACGACAGAGTTAGAATTTGGGACGTTTTGGGCTGTAGCTTCAAAACGAAGCATCGGATTGGAAAACGGATTTCAGATTTGGAATCAGCGTGAAATTCTCTATCTGTATGGTGAGTTTCAAGTCAATCGGAGAGAAAAAATTTTCAACATTTTTCGAAAAAACGACAGAGTTAGAATTTTGGACGTTTTGGTCTGTAGCGCCAAAACGAAGCATCGGATGAGAAAACGGAGGCCGGATTCGGAATCAGCGTGAAATTCTCTATCTGTATGGTGAGTTTCAAGTCAATCGGAGAGAAAAAATTTTCGCTGACGTCCCCCCCCCTCTGGACAGCTCGCTTCGATTTTGGCTTCCAGTGGACGGATTTTGTCGTGCCATAGCTCGTTTGAAAGCTAAGAGTGAGACAAACTCAGTGAAACAAACGGCTTGTTCATATCTGTCTTCGTTTAGATGTGAGACGCCATTTAAGATTTTGGGACATTTGCGAGAAACGACAGAGTTAGAATTTGGGACGTTTTGGGCTGTAGCTTCAAAACGAAGGCTCGGATTGGAAAACGGATTTCAGATTTGGAATCAGCGTGAAATTCTCTATCTGTATGGTGAGTTTCAAGTCAATCGGAGAGAAAAATTTTCAACATTTTTCGAAAAAACGACACAGCTAGAATTTGGGACGTTTTGGGCTGTAGCTTCAAAACGAAGCATCGGATTGGAAAACGGATTTCAGATTTGGAATCAGCGTGAAATTCTCTATCTGTATGGTGAGTTTCAAGTCAATCGGAGAGAAAAAATTTTCAACATTTTTCGAAAAAACGACAGAGTTAGAATTTGGGACGTTTTGGGCTGTAGCTTCAAAACGAAGCATCGGATTGGAAAACGGATTTCAGATTTGGAATCAGCGTGAAATTCTCTATCTGTATGGTGAGTTTCAAGTCAATCGGAGAGAAAAAATTTTCGCTGACGTCCCCCCCCTCTGGACAGCTCGCTTCGATTTTGGCTTCCAGTGGACGGATTTAGTCGTGCAATAGCTCGTTTGAAAGCTAAGAGTGAGACAAATTCAGTGAAAGAAACGGCTTGTTCATATCTGTCTTCGTTTAGATGTGAGACGCCATTTAAGATTTTGGGACATTGGCGAAAAACGACAGAGTTAGAATTTGGGACGTTTTGGGCTGTAGCTTCAAAACGAAGCATCGGATTGGAAAACGGATTTCAGATTTGGAATCAGCGTGAAATTCTCTATCTGTATGGTGAGTTTCAAGTCAATCGGAGAGAAAAAATTTTCAACATTTTTCGAAAAAACGACAGAGTTAGAATTTGGGACGTTTTGGTCTGTAGCGCCAAAACGAAGCATCGGATGGGAAAACGGATGCCAGATTCGGAATCAGCGTGAAATTCTGCATCGGTATGGTGAGTTTCAACGCAATCGGAGAGAAAAAATTTTCGCTGACGTCCCCCCCCCCTTGGACAGCTCGCTTCGATTTTGGCTTCCAGTGGACGGATTTTGTCGTGCAATAGCTCGTTTGAAAGCTAAGAGTGAGACAAATTCACTGAAAGAATCGGCTTGTTCCTATCTGTCTTCGTTTAGATGTGAGACGCCATTTAAGATTTTGGGACATTGGCGAAAAACGACAGAGTTAGAATTTGGGACGTTTTGGGCTGTAGCTTCAAAACAAAGCATCGGATTGGAAAACGGATTTCAGATTTGGAATCAGCGTGAAATTCTCTATCTGTATGGTGAGTTTCAAGTCAATCGGAGAGAAAAATTTTCAACATTTTTCGAAAAAACGACACAGCTAGAATTTGGGACGTTTTGGGCTGTAGCTTCAAAACGAAGCATCGGATTGGAAAACGGATTTCAGATTTGGAATCAGCGTGAAATTCTCTATCTGTATGGTGAGTTTCAAGTCAATCGGAGAGAAAAAATTTTCAACATTTTTCGAAAAAACGACAGAGTTAGAATTTGGGACGTTTTGGTCTGTAGCGCCAAAACGAAGCATCGGATGGGAAAACGGATTTCAGATTTGGAATCAGCGTGAAATTCTCTATCTGTATGGTGAGTTTCAAGTCAATCGGAGAGAAAAAATTTTCGCTGACGTCCCCCCCCCCTCTGGACAGCTCGCTTCGATTTTGGCTTCCAGTGGACGGATTTAGTCGTGCAATAGCTCGTTTGAAAGCTAAGAGTGAGACAAATTCACTGAAAGAATCGGCTTGTTCCTATCTGTCTTCGTTTAGATGTGAGACGCCATTTAAGATTTTGGGACATTGGCGAAAAACGACAGAGTTAGAATTTGGGACGTTTTGGGCTGTAGCTTCAAAACGAAGCATCGGATTGGAAAACGGATTTCAGATTTGGAATCAGCGTGAAATTCTCTATCTGTATGGTGAGTTTCAAGTCAATCGGAGAGAAAAAATTTTCAACATTTTTCGAAAAAACGACAGAGTTAGAATTTTGGACGTTTTGGTCTGTAGCGCCAAAACGAAGCATCGGATGGGAAAACGGATTTCAGATTTGGAATCAGCGTGAAATTCTGCATCGGTATGGTGAGTTTCAAGTCAATCGGAGAGAAAAAATTTTCGCTGACGTCCCCCCCCTCTGGACAGCTCGCTTCGATTTTGGCTTCCAGTGGACGGATTTTGTCGTGCAATAGCTCGTTTGAAAGCTAAGAGTGAGACAAATTCACTGAAAGAATCGGCTTGTTCCTATCTGTCTTCGTTTAGATGTGAGACGCCATTTAAGATTTTGGGACATTGGCGAAAAACGACAGAGTTAGAATTTGGGACGTTTTGGGCTGTAGCTTCAAAACGAAGCATCGGATTGGAAAACGGATTTCAGATTTGGAATCAGCGTGAAATTCTCTATCTGTATGGTGAGTTTCAAGTCAATCGGAGAGAAAAAATTTTCAACATTTTTCGAAAAAACGACAGAGTTAGAATTTGGGACGTTTTGGTGTGTAGCGCCAAAACGAAGCATCGGATGGGAAAACGGAGGCCAGATTCGGATTCAGCGTGAAATTCTGCATCGGTATGGTGAATTTGAACGCAATCGGAGAGAAAAAATTTTCGCTGACGTCCCCCCCCCTCTGGACAGCTCGCTTCGATTTGGCTTCCAGTGGACGGATTTAGTCGTGCCATAGCTCGTTTGAAAGCTAAGAGTGAGACAAATTCACTGAAAGAATCGGCTTGTTCCTATCTGTCTTCGTTTAGATGTGAGACGCCATTTAAGATTTTGGGACATTGGCGAAAAACGACAGAGTTAGAATTTGGGACGTTTTGGGCTGTAGCTTCAAAACGAAGCATCGGATTGGAAAACGGATTTCAGATTTGGAATCAGCGTGAAATTCTCTATCTGTATGGTGAGTTTCAAGTCAATCGGAGAGAAAAAATTTTCAACATTTTTCGAAAAAACGACAGAGTTAGAATTTTGGACGTTTTGGTCTGTAGCGCCAAAACGAAGCATCGGATGGGAAAACGGATTTCAGATTTGGAATCAGCGTGAAATTCTGCATCGGTATGGTGAATTTCAAGTCAATCGGAGAGAAAAAATTTTCGCTGACGTCCCCCCCCTCTGGACAGCTCGCTTCGATTTTGGCTTCCAGTGGACGGATTTAGTCGTGCCATAGCTCGTTTGAAAGCTAAGAGTGAGACAAATTCACTGAAAGAATCGGCTTGTTCCTATCTGTCTTCGTTTAGATGTGAGACGCCATTTAAGATTTTGGGACATTGGCGAAAAACGACAGAGTTAGAATTTGGGACGTTTTGGGCTGTAGCTTCAAAACGAAGCATCGGATTGGAAAACGGATTTCAGATTTGGAATCAGCGTGAAATTCTCTATCTGTATGGTGAGTTTCAAGTCAATCGGAGAGAAAAAATTTTCAACATTTTTCGAAAAAACGACAGAGTTAGAATTTTGGACGTTTTGGTCTGTAGCGCCAAAACGAAGCATCGGATGGGAAAACGGATTTCAGATTTGGAATCAGCGTGAAATTCTCTATCTGTATGGTGAGTTTCAAGTCAATCGGAGAGAAAAAATTTTCGCTGACGTCCCCCCCCTCTGGACAGCTCGCTTCGATTTTGGCTTCCAGTGGACGGATTTAGTCGTGCCATAGCTCGTTTGAAAGCTAAGAGTGAGACAAATTCACTGAAAGAATCGGCTTGTTCCTATCTGTCTTCGTTTAGATGTGAGACGCCATTTAAGATTTTGGGACATTGGCGAAAAACGACAGAGTTAGAATTTGGGACGTTTTGGGCTGTAGCTTCAAAACGAAGCATCGGATTGGAAAACGGATTTCAGATTTGGAATCAGCGTGAAATTCTCTATCTGTATGGTGAGTTTCAAGTCAATCGGAGAGAAAAAATTTTCGCTGACGTCCCCCCCCCTCTGGACAGCTCGCTTCGATTTTGGCTTCCAGTGGACGGATTTAGTCGTGCCATAGCTCGTTTGAAAGCTAAGAGTGAGACAAATTCAGTGAAAGAAACGGCTTGTTCCTATCTGTCTTCGTTTAGATGTGAGACGCCATTTAAGATTTTGGGACATTGGCGAAAAACGACAGAGTTAGAATTTGGGACGTTTTGGGCTGTAGCTTCAAAACGAAGCATCGGATTGGAAAACGGATTTCAGATTTGGAATCAGCGTGAAATTCTCTATCTGTATGGTGAGTTTCAAGTCAATCGGAGAGAAAAAATTTTCGCTGACGTCCCCCCCCCTCTGGACAGCTCGCTTCGATTTTGGCTTCCAGTGGACGGATTTAGTCGTGCCATAGCTCGTTTGAAAGCTAAGAGTGAGACAAATTCAGTGAAACAAACGGCTTGTTCCTATCTGTCTTCGTTTAGATGTGAGACGCCATTTAAGATTTTGGGACATTGGCGAAAAAACGACAGAGTTAGAATTTGGGACGTTTTGGGCTGTAGCTTCAAAACGAAGCATCGGATTGGAAAACGGATTTCAGATTTGGAATCAGCGTGAAATTCTCTATCTGTATGGTGAGTTTCAAGTCAATCGGAGAGAAAAAATTTTCGCTGACGTCCCCCCCCCTCTGGACAGCTCGCTTCGATTTTGGCTTCCAGTGGACGGATTTAGTCGTGCCATAGCTCGTTTGAAAGCTAAGAGTGAGACAAATTCAGTGAAACAAACGGCTTGTTCATATCTGTCTTCGTTTAGATGTGAGACGCCATTTAAGATTTTGGGACATTGGCGAAAAACGACAGAGTTAGAATTTGGGACGTTTTGGGCTGTAGCTTCAAAACGAAGCATCGGATTGGAAAACGGATTTCAGATTTGGAATCAGCGTGAAATTCTCTATCTGTATGGTGAGTTTCAAGTCAATCAGAGAGAAAAAATTTTCAACATTTTTCGAAAAAACGACACAGTTAGAATTTGGGACGTTTTGGGCTGTAGCTTCAAAACGAAGCATCGGATGGGAAAACGGATTTCAGATTTGGAATCAGCGTGAAATTCTCTATCTGTATGGTGAGTTTCAAGTCAATCGGAGAGAAAAAATTTTCAACATTTTTCGAAAAAACGACAGAGTTAGAATTTGGGACGTTTTGGTCTGTAGCGCCAAAACGAAGCATCGGATGGGAAAACGGATTTCAGATTTGGAATCAGCGTGAAATTCTCTATCTGTATGGTGAGTTTCAAGTCAATCGGAGAGAAAAAATTTTCGCTGACGTCCCCCCCACCTCTGGACAGCTCGCTTCGATTTTGGCTTCCAGTGGACGGATTTAGTCGTGCCATAGCTCGTTTGAAAGCTAAGAGTGAGACAAATTCACTGAAAGAATCGGCTTGTTCATATCTGTCTTCGTTTAGATGTGAGACGCCATTTAAGATTTTGGGACATTGGCGAAAAACGACAGAGTTAGAATTTGGGACGTTTTGGGCTGTAGCTTCAAAACGAAGCATCGGATTGGAAAACGGATTTCAGATTTGGAATCAGCGTGAAATTCTCTATCTGTATGGTGAGTTTCAAGTCAATCGGAGAGAAAAATTTTCAACATTTTTCGAAAAAACGACACAGCTAGAATTTGGGACGTTTTGGGCTGTAGCTTCAAAACGAAGCATCGGATTGGAAAACGGATTTCAGATTTGGAATCAGCGTGAAATTCTCTATCTGTATGGTGAGTTTCAAGTCAATCGGAGAGAAAAAATTTTCAACATTTTTCGAAAAAACGACAGAGTTAGAATTTGGGACGTTTTGGGCTGTAGCTTCAAAACGAAGCATCGGATTGGAAAACGGATTTCAGATTTGGAATCAGCGTGAAATTCTCTATCTGTATGGTGAGTTTCAAGTCAATCGGAGAGAAAAAATTTTCGCTGACGTCCCCCCCCCTCTGGACAGCTTGCTTCGATTTTGGCTTCCAGTGGACGGATTTTGTCGTGCGATAGCTCGTTTGAAAGCTAAGAGTGAGACAAATTCAGTGAAAGAAACGGCTTGTTCCTATCTGTCTTCGTTTAGATGTGAGACGCCATTTAAGATTTTGGGACATTGGCGAAAAACGACAGAGTTAGAATTTGGGACGTTTTGGGCTGTAGCTTCAAAACGAAGCATCGGATTGGAAAACGGATTTCAGATTTGGAATCAGCGTGAAATTCTCTATCTGTATGGTGAGTTTCAAGTCAATCGGAGAGAAAAAATTTTCAACATTTTTCGAAAAAACGACAGAGTTAGAATTTGGGACGTTTTGGTCTGTAGCGCCCAAACGAAGCATCGGATGGGAAAACGGAGGCCAGATTCGGATTCAGCGTGAAATTCTGCATCGGTATGGTGAATTTCAACGCAATCGGAGAGAAAAATTTTCGCTGACGTCCCCCCCCTCTGGACAGCTCGCTTCGATTTTGGCTTCCAGTGGACGGATTTAGTCGTGCCATAGCTCGTTTGAAAGCTAAGAGTGAGACAAATTCACTGAAAGAATCGGCTTGTTCCTATCTGTCTTCGTTTAGATGTGAGACGCCATTTAAGATTTTGGGACATTGGCGAAAAACGACAGAGTTAGAATTTGGGACGTTTTGGGCTGTAGCTTCAAAACGAAGCATCGGATTGGAAAACGGATTTCAGATTTGGAATCAGCGTGAAATTCTGCATCTGTATGGTGAGTTTCAAGTCAATCGGAGAGAAAAAATTTTCAACATTTTTCGAAAAAACGACAGAGTTAGAATTTGGGACGTTTTGGTGTGTAGCGCCCAAACGAAGCATCGGATTGGAAAACGGAGGCCAGATTCGGATTCAGCGTGAAATTCTGCATCGGTATGGTGAGTTTCAAGTCAATCGGAGAGAAAAATTTTCGCTGACGTCCCCCCCCTCTGGACAGCTCGCTTCGATTTTGGCTTCCAGTGGACGGATTTAGTCGTGCCATAGCTCGTTTGAAAGCTAAGAGTGAGACAAATTCACTGAAAGAATCGGCTTGTTCCTATCTGTCTTCGTTTAGATGTGAGACGCCATTTAAGATTTTGGGACATTGGCGAAAAACGACAGAGTTAGAATTTGGGACGTTTTGGGCTGTAGCTTCAAAACGAAGCATCGGATTGGAAAACGGATTTCAGATTTGGAATCAGCGTGAAATTCTCTATCTGTATGGTGAGTTTCAAGTCAATCGGAGAGAAAAAATTTTCAACATTTTTCGAAAAAACGACAGAGTTAGAATTTGGGACGTTTTGGTGTGTAGCGCCAAAACGAAGCATCGGATGGGAAAACGGAGGCCAGATTCGGAATCAGCGTGAAATTCTGCATCGGTATGGTGAGTTTCAAGTCAATCGGAGAGAAAAAATTTTCGCTGACGTCCCCCCCCTCTGGACAGCTCGCTTCGATTTTGGCTTCCAGTGGACGGATTTAGTCGTGCCATAGCTCGTTTGAAAGCTAAGAGTGAGACAAATTCACTGAAAGAATCGGCTTGTTCCTATCTGTCTTCGTTTAGATGTGAGACGCCATTTAAGATTTTGGGACATTGGCGAAAAACGACAGAGTTAGAATTTGGGACGTTTTGGGCTGTAGCTTCAAAACGAAGCATCGGATTGGAAAACGGATTTCAGATTTGGAATCAGCGTGAAATTCTCTATCTGCATGGTGAGTTTCAAGTCAATCGGAGAGAAAAAATTTTCAACATTTTTCGAAAAAACGACAGAGTTAGAATTTGGGACGTTTTGGTCTGTAGCGCCCAAACGAAGCATCGGATGGGAAAACGGAGGCCAGATTCGGATTCAGCGTGAAATTCTGCATCGGTATGGTGAATTTGAACGCCATTTGAAGTCAATCGGAGAGAAAAAATTTTCGCTGACGTCCCCCCCCCTCTGGACAGCTCGCTTCGATTTTGGCTTCCAGTGGACGGATTTAGTCGTGCCATAGCTCGTTTGAAAGCTAAGAGTGAGACAAATTCACTGAAAGAATCGGCTTGTTCATATCTGTCTTCGTTTAGATGTGAGACGCCATTTAAGATTTTGGGACATTGGCGAAAAACGACAGAGTTAGAATTTTGGACGTTTTGGGCTGTAGCTTCAAAACGAAGCATCGGATTGGAAAACGGATTTCAGATTTGGAATCAGCGTGAAATTCTCTATCTGTATGGTGAGTTTCAAGTCAATCGGAGAGAAAAAATTTTCAACATTTTTCGAAAAAACGACAGAGTTAGAATTTGGGACGTTTTGGTGTGTAGCGCCAAAACGAAGCATCGGATGAGAAAACGGAGGCCAGATTCGGATTCAGCGTGAAATTCTGCATCGGTATGGTGAGTTTCAAGTCAATCGGAGAGAAAAAATTTTCGCTGACGTCCCCCCCCCTCTGGACAGCTCGCTTCGATTTTGGCTTCCAGTGGACGGATTTAGTCGTGCCATAGCTCGTTTGAAAGCTAAGAGTGAGACAAATTCACTGAAAGAATCGGCTTGTTCCTATCTGTCTTCGTTTAGATGTGAGACGCCATTTAAGATTTTGGGACATTGGCGAAAAACGACAGAGTTAGAATTTGGGACGTTTTGGGCTGTAGCTTCAAAACGAAGCATCGGATTGGAAAACGGATTTCAGATTTGGAATCAGCGTGAAATTCTCTATCTGTAAGGTGAGTTTCAAGTCAATCGGAGAGAAAAAATTTTCGCTGACGTCCCCCCCCCCTTCTGGACAGCTCGCTTCGATTTTGGCTTCCAGTGGACGGATTTAGTCGTGCCATAGCTCGTTTGAAAGCTAAGAGTGAGACAAATTCAGTGAAACAAACGGCTTGTTCCTATCTGTCTTCGTTTAGATGTGAGACGCCATTTAAGATTTTGGGACATTGGCGAAAAACGACAGAGTTAGAATTTGGGACGTTTTGGGCTGTAGCGTCAAAACGAAGCATCGGATTGGAAAACGGATTTCAGATTTGGAATCAGCGTGAAATTCTCTATCTGTATGGTGAGTTTCAAGTCAATCGGAGAGAAAAATTTTCGCTGACGTCCCCCCCCCTCTGGACAGCTCGCTTCGATTTTGGCTTCCAGTGGACGGATTTAGTCGTGCCATAGCTCGTTTGAAAGCTAAGAGTGAGACAAATTCAGTGAAAGAATCGGCTTGTTCCTATCTGTCTTCGTTTAGATGTGAGACGCCATTTAAGATTTTGGGACATTGGCGAAAAACGACAGAGTTAGAATTTGGGACGTTTTGGGCTGTAGCTTCAAAACGAAGCATCGGATTGGAAAACGGATTTCAGATTTGGAATCAGCGTGAAATTCTCTATCTGTATGGTGAGTTTCAAGTCAATCGGAGAGAAAAAATTTTCAACATTTTTCGAAAAAACGACAGAGTTAGAATTTGGGACGTTTTGGTGTGTAGCGCCAAAACGAAGCATCGGATGAGAAAACGGAGGCCAGATTCGGATTCAGCGTGAAATTCTGCATCGGTATGGTGAGTTTCAAGTCAATCGGAGAGAAAAAATTTTCGCTGACGTCCCCCCCCTCTGGACAGCTCGCTTCGATTTTGGCTTCCAGTGGACGGATTTAGTCGTGCCATAGCTCGTTTGAAAGCTAAGAGTGAGACAAATTCAGTGAAAGAAACGGCTTGTTCCTATCTGTCTTCGTTTAGATGTGAGACGCCATTTAAGATTTTGGGACATTGGCGAAAAACGACAGAGTTAGAATTTGGGACGTTTTGGGCTGTAGCTTCAAAACGAAGCATCGGATTGTAAAACGGATTTCAGATTTGGAATCAGCGTGAAAGTCTCTATCTGTATGGTGAGTTTCAAGTCAATCGGAGAGAAAAAATTTTCGCTGACGTCCCCCCCCCTCTGGACAGCTCGCTTCGATTTTGGCTTCCAGTGGACGGATTTAGTCGTGCCATAGCTCGTTTGAAAGCTAAGAGTGAGACAAATTCAGTGAAAGAATCGGCTTGTTCCTATCTGTCTTCGTTTAGATGTGAGACGCCATTTAAGATTTTGGGACATTGGCGAAAAACGACAGAGTTAGAATTTGGGACGTTTTGGGCTGTAGCTTCAAAACGAAGCATCGGATGGGAAAACGGATTTCAGATTTGGAATCAGCGTGAAATTCTCTATCTGTATGGTGAGTTTCAAGGCAATCGGCGAGAAAAAATTTTCAACATTTTTCGAAAAACGACAGAGTTAGAATTTGGGACGTTTTGGTCTGTAGCGCCCAAACGAAGCATCGGATGGGAAAACGGAGGCCAGATTCGGATTCAGCGTGAAATTCTCTATCTGTATGGTGAGTTTCAAGTCAATCGGAGAGAAAAAATTTTCGCTGACGTCCCCCCCCTCTGGACAGCTCGCTTCGATTTTGGCTTCCAGTGGACGGATTTAGTCGTGCCATAGCTCGTTTGAAAGCTAAGAGTGAGACAAATTCAGTGAAACAAACGGCTTGTTCCTATCTGTCTTCGTTTAGATGTGAGACGCCATTTAAGATTTTGGGACATTGGCGAAAAACGACAGAGTTAGAATTTGGGACGTTTTGGGCTGTAGCTTCAAAACGAAGCATCGGATTGGAAAACGGATTTCAGATTTGGAATCAGCGTGAAATTCTCTATCTGTATGGTGAGTTTCAAGTCAATCGGAGAGAAAAAATTTTCGCTGACGTCCCCCCCCCTCTGGACAGCTCGCTTGGATTTTGGCTTCCAGTGGACGGATTTAGTCGTGCCATAGCTCGTTTGAAAGCTAAGAGTGAGACAAATTCAGTGAAACAAACGGCTTGTTCCTATCTGTCTTCGTTTAGATGTGAGACGCCATTTAAGATTTTGGGACATTGGCGAAAAACGACAGAGTTAGAATTTGGGACGTTTTGGGCTGTAGCTTCAAAACGAAGCATCGGATTGGAAAACGGATTTCAGATTTGGAATCAGCGTGAAATTCTCTATCTGTATGGTGAGTTTCAAGTCAATCGGAGAGAAAAAATTTTCGCTGACGTCCCCCCCCCTCTGGACAGCTCGCTTCGATTTTGGCTTCCAGTGGACGGATTTAGTCGTGCCATAGCTCGTTTGAAAGCTAAGAGTGAGACAAATTCAGTGAAAGAATCGGCTTGTTCCTATCTGTCTTCGTTTAGATGTGAGACGCCATTTAAGATTTTGGGACATTGGCGAAAAACGACAGAGTTAGAATTTGGGACGTTTTGGGCTGTAGCTTCAAAACGAAGCATCGGATTGGAAAACGGATTTGAGATTTGGAATCAGCGTGAAATTCTCTATCTGTATGGTGAGTTTCAAGTCAATCGGAGAGAAAAAATTTTCAACATTTTTCGAAAAAACGACAGAGTTAGAATTTGGGACGTTTTGGTGTGTAGCGCCAAAACGAAGCATCGGATGGGAAAACGGAGGCCAGATTCGGATTCAGCGTGAAATTCTCTATCGGTATGGTGAGTTTCAAGTCAATCGGAGAGAAAAAATTTTCGCTGACGTCCCCCCCCCTCTGGACAGCTCGCTTCGATTTTGGCTTCCAGTGGACGGATTTAGTCGTGCCATAGCTCGTTTGAAAGCTAAGAGTGAGACAAATTCAGTGAAACAATCGGCTTGTTCCTATCTGTCTTCGTTTAGATGTGAGACGCCATTTAAGATTTTGGGACATTGGCGAAAAACGACAGAGTTAGAATTTGGGACGTTTTGGGCTGTAGCTTCAAAACGAAGCATCGGATTGGAAAACGGATTTCAGATTTGGAATCAGCGTGAAATTCTCTATCTGTATGGTGAGTTTCAAGTCAATCGGAGAGAAAAAATTTTCGCTGACGTCCCCCCCCCTCTGGACAGCTCGCTTGGATTTTGGCTTCCAGTGGACGGATTTAGTCGTGCCATAGCTCGTTTGAAAGCTAAGAGTGAGACAAATTCAGTGAAACAAACGGCTTGTTCCTATCTGTCTTCGTTTAGATGTGAGACGCCATTTAAGATTTTGGGACATTGGCGAAAAACGACAGAGTTAGAATTTGGGACGTTTTGGGCTGTAGCGCCAAAACGAAGCATCGGATGGGAAAACGGATTTCAGATTTGGAATCAGCGTGAAATTCTCTATCTGTATGGTGAGTTTCAAGTCAATCGGAGAGAAAAAATTTTCGCTGACGTCCCCCCCCTCTGGACAGCTCGCTTCGATTTTGGCTTCCAGTGGACGGATTTAGTCGTGCCATAGCTCGTTTGAAAGCTAAGAGTGAGACAAATTCAGTGAAAGAATCGGCTTGTTCCTATCTGTCTTCGTTTAGATGTGAGACGCCATTTAAGATTTTGGGACATTGGCGAAAAACGACAGAGTTAGAATTTGGGACGTTTTGGGCTGTAGCTTCAAAACGAAGCATCGGATTGGAAAACGGATTTCAGATTTGTAATCAGCGTGAAATTCTCTATCTGTATGGTGAGTTTCAAGTCAATCGGAGAGAAAAAATTTTCAACATTTTTCGAAAAAACGACAGAGTTAGAATTTGGGACGTTTTGGTGTGTAGCGCCAAAACGAAGCATCGGATGGCAAAACGGAGGCCGGATTCGGATTCAGCGTCAAATTCTACATGGAAATGGTGAGTTTCAAGTCAATCGGAGAGAAAAAATTTTCGCTGACGTCCCCCCCCTCTGGACAGCTCGCTTCGATTTTGGCTTCCAGTGGACGGATTTAGTCGTGCCATAGCTCGTTTGAAAGCTAAGAGTGAGACAAATTCACTGAAAGAATCGGCTTGTTCCTATCTGTCTTCGTTTAGATGTGAGACGCCATTTAAGATTTTGGGACATTGGCGAAAAACGACAGAGTTAGAAATTGGGACGTTTTGGGCTGTAGCTTCAAAACGAAGCATCGGATTGGAAAACGGATTTCAGATTTGGAATCAGCGTGAAATTCTCTATCTGTATGGTGAGTTTCAAGTCAATCGGAGAGAAAAAATTTTCGCTGACGTCCCCCCCCCTCTGGACAGCTCGCTTCGATTTTGGCTTCCAGTGGACGGATTTAGTCGTGCCATAGCTCGTTTGAAAGCTAAGAGTGAGACAAATTCACTGAAAGAATCGGCTTGTTCCTATCTGTCTTCGTTTAGATGTGAGACGCCATTTAAGATTTTGGGACATTGGCGAAAAACGACAGAGTTAGAATTTGGGACGTTTTGGGCTGTAGCTTCAAAACGAAGCATCGGATTGGAAAACGGATTTCAGATTTGGAATCAGCGTTAAATTCTCTATCTGTATGGTGAGTTTCAAGTCAATCGGAGAGAAAAAATTTTCAACATTTTTCGAAAAAACGACAGAGTTAGAATTTGGGACGTTTTGGTGTGTAGCGCCAAAACGAAGCATCGGATGGGAAAACGGAGGCCAGATTCGGATTCAGCGTGAAATTCTGCATCGGTATGGTGAGTTTCAAGTCAATCGGAGAGAAAAAATTTTCGCTGACGTCCCCCCCCATACTCTGGACAGCTCGCTTCGATTTTGGCTTCCAGTGGACGGATTTAGTCGTGTCATAGCTCGTTTGAAAGCTAAGAGTGAGACAAATTCAGTGAAAGAATCGGCTTGTTCCTATCTGTCTTCGTTTAGATGTGAGACGCCATTTAAGATTTTGGGACATTGGCGAAAAACGACAGAGTTAGAATTTGGGACGTTTTGGGCTGTAGCTTCAAAACGAAGCATCGGATTGGAAAACGGATTTCAGATTTGGAATCAGCGTGAAATTCTCTATCTGTATGGTGAGTTTCAAGTCAATCGGAGAGAAAAAATTTTC
>CAJQUW010007469.1:0-15419 GCA_907163375.1 Prostheceraeus crozeri | reverse complement strand
GTGTGAATTTCCCGGTGGTAAAAATTTCATCGGGCCGAAGCATGAAATCTCGTTTCGGCATCGCGGCGTCGATTTCCCATAAAATCGATGCCTTGCCGATGCCCGAGAATTCGTCTCGGCATTGCACCTGATATTCCGCTCTATATCCGATATCGGATTTTGGCCGATTAATCGCTACATATGCGGTATCCCACCTGATTTGTCGCTCTATATACGATATCGGATTTTGGCCGATTAATCGCTACATATGCGGTATCCCACCTGTTTTGTCGCTTTATATCCGATATCGGATTTTGGCCGATTAATCGCTACACTTGCGGTATCCCACCTGTTTTGTCGCTCTATATCCGATATCGGATTTTGACCGATTAATCGCTACATATGCGGTATCCCACCTGTTTTGTCGCTCTATATCCGATATCGGATTTTGGCCGATTAATCGCTACATATGCGGCATCCCACCTGCTTTGTCGCTCTATATTCGCTATTGGACTGGAGACGATAAGCCGATTAATTTACAATCTGAATCACTCGTATAAAAATTATACCGCTAACTACACACGCTTTTCCTAGTCCTGAACTACAACCTGTGCTAGGTCAATTAACAATTGTTGAAAACGAAGACAGCATTCATTCAATAACATCATATTACAAAAAATACATATATGAAATCTAGAAATAGCGCACTACACAATCTATATCAACAATCATCTGGATTTCTATACTAAAACTAAAAATTTTCAGATAACCAGTCCAATGTGATTTTAGGCGAAATTGTTCGATTCAACTTCTCCAGAACATCTCGTTCTTCCAGTGCAGGCTTTGCGACTCCTAGCTCGTTGGTGTGGCAGGCAATTGCTTCCACCCGCAATGGCTTTGGCGAGGAGAACTTGTTCGACCCGGACTGTCACCTCCTCCTCCCTCTGCCGCGGTCAGTTGCATCCTTCAACATTTTCTCGATCACCTCTTCAATCGTCTTCTCATTCCCAATTTTCTCTTCTCTTAGGGAATCTGAAAATAAAGATGCGAGGAATTAGTGGTATATGGTAATGAGTAACGAATGTTTGTTTCCAGTGGGAAACACAGAAAATACATTTAGATAAGCCTTGTTGCTGAGTGATGTCTTCGACGGGCTGGCTGGTGTTACCCGACCCCGTCCCGCGGATAGGGGCGTCTTCGATAGACTTACCACTGCTTTGTATCATAAAAAGATAAATGCTGCATGCGGAAAATTACATGTACTCGTATGTGACAGTAATGAAAGAAACTTTGTGGTCTACTGTAATGTTTGTTAATTCGTCGCGATGACATGAACTTCTAAACAAATAGATGAACATGCATTATACATACCGGTACTTATACATATATACTTCAGTTGACCAGTCTGATCGGGAGCGAATTTATGTTTTCAAAAGACATGATGTGCAAGCTCCGTTTCATTTTTATGGTCGATAATTTACAATAGAAGCAGTAACCAGTACTTCGGCCTTGAGAGGGCGATGCTACATGACACGAATGCGTGCACATAAACACTAACATTTAATACAGATCAGGATGGAGAACAGGACTTAAAAAATTTCACTTATGATTGGGCAACTGACCAGTTCATGTCTACTATTTATCATAGGTTCAATGCATTCTGAGACAGAAATATTGTTTGAGTTCTATTTTTTTACAACTTGTTTCAGAATGTAAATATCGTAACGAGATTGATCGATCATTTTTCATCAGTTCAAGGCATTGAATATAGAGCTTAAGCAATTTCATTTTTTTAACTTATTAAATATTTGAATAAACTTAATCCATATCAAGCCTTGTGACATGAAAAGACGTGCCAAGTTTACAAGTTCCATGAAATGAAAGATCATTGAATAAGATGAAAATTTAAAGAGATTCAATACTTAATCCTTGATGAATGTTATCCTCTGCTATGATGAAGACTGACAAAATCAACATTTCGCATACTTTTAATCGTCTGCATGCGGTTCCAGAGTCCATAAGCTATAACTCTATAGATTCTTAGAGCAAACTTAAACAATTTTACTTATGCTTCGTAAACATCAATAGGAAATTTGAAAATGTATTCATAAACAATTTTAATGCATTCTATTCAAAAATATTGAGCTATTCATTTTTACTATAGATCAGACTATCTACTATTTACTATGGTCAGGCTAGGAAAAAGAGCATTCCAAAAGATTTTATCACTCCTCCAGTTAATTGACCAATCTGAAAAATGAAGTGTTGTGATTAAAATACCCGGCGCTTAGTGCCACTGACACTTCTGTTGGGCTTTGATAAAACATCGCTTCGATGCCCAAGCTTAAATAAGCACTATACCTGCAATAAAACCGAGTTCTTTATGAAGTATTCAGACATTTGGGAGCTCGTGTTTTGGCGGTTGCTGCCTGTGCAAAAAACACGAGCTGCCTATTTATGAAAACAATTCGGAAAATTGTCCACCCCCTGTAGTTCATAAAATTCAATCCTAAATTTCTGACTATTTAGGTAACGATATTGATAGATCACTTTCATCAGTTCAAGGCATTGAATATAAAACAGAAAAAGATTGGAGTAGCACGACTACTGTCCAAGACCACCAGATACATCGATGACTTATGTATCTTCAATTACAAGCGCTTGGACAAAATTATTCCAAGTAAAGCTAACAGATGCGGACTTGATAATAAAGAAGCAGATTATCTTGACGTTAAGCTGAAAGTTACCAGCACTGGCCTTAAGAATGCTGTATATCACAAAGTGGACGACTTCAACTTTCCAGTAATACTTTTGACATCTCCTGAGAATGCACCACAAAATTGGAGTTAACGTTTTCAGCAGTCAGCTCATATGGTCGCATCTGCTCCTCATTAGAAGATTTCGTCATGAAATCGAAGAAAAGTTTCAGATTACCAAGATCAAGAGGATAAAGCAGCGGGGAATTACTAATATCCGCAGAAAGAGCACTGCATAGACATGACAAGATTTTGAGAAAATTCGGACTTTATGCCGCTAAAACAAATTGCTGCACGCTTTGATGATGATCGAAACCTTTAAGCAACGAACATATGGCAAGATGCATGATTACAAATCCTTCAACACAACAAGTTTATCGACTTTGACATGAACTACCGATTATGACTACATGTATGAAAGATTCGGATTCCTTGACTCCAGACTTCCGTACACTGTCCTTTTGCCGATTGTGACAAACCTTTCTTGCTTGTATTGCCATAACAGTTTCGATAATAATTTTGTAATTATTTACATATTTATTTTCAATTCAATTATCTTTTATCATGTCATTTTCCTTCATTCTGAATTTTTTCCGCTAATTAGTTCATTATCATCGTAATTACTTATTTATTTTCAATTTAATTATTTATTATGAGATTTTTCTTCAGTCTGAATAGTTACCGCTATTTATAATTAATTTTCCTTCATTTTCATCGTACATTTTATTTACTGTTTCATTTGCATTAACATTTAGAGTCAGTGTCATTGAGTCTGTACATGATGTATGCGCAGGGCCCCACTCAAACAGGTCTGAGCGTTCAGGATTTAGGGGTCGAAACGCGAATCCTGGTCGAGTTCCTTCCGAGTTCTTAGACACGTTTTGCTGAACTTTTGAATGATTCTTAACATCTGTAGAGAACGAACCATGCGTCCTTGTCAGGATTTCATAACTTTATCTTCATCTTAATCTCAAACACGTCTTTCTTCTTACACAATCACAGCAGGGAGACTTAGTCGGCAGATGACGGATCTGTGCGGTGTCAATTTTCAAATATATGCCATATGTTGAATGATAATAATGATATGCTATAATATTCATTAAATCATCGAAATTATCAAATTACATTACATACGTGTACTTATATAACATGATTATAACATATTTTAGTTATTATATTGCATATTATAATTATTAGTATATCATCATTGCATTATATTTATATCACATCATTGTAAATTATCCAATTATATCACTTAAATTTATAATGTACTGTGTTTTTACTTTGCATTGAATTTTCAGACTTTATTATAATTAACAATTAACAAAAAGAATATTACCTGATACTTCTGTTAGTAAATTTGAAGTATTATATATCGATAGATGCATTTTTTGATAACTCAGAATATTACCTGCACTTTACCTCCCTGCAATTAATTGAATATTGAATAGGAATGTACGAAAGCCATATTTAGTTTTTCAAGAATTACAGTATATGATTAAAATTAAAACACCTGATATGAATGCAATTTATGAATATGATTGAATAATTATATTTATAACATAAATAATAGGCCTACATTTATCATTGATCACAGGCCATCATAGAATCGAGAGTTTCAAATAATATTTCATTTGCACTTTTTATTTTTTTTTGAAATAGCCTCTGGCTTTTACAGGAATTAAAAAAAATGCGAGATTTTTGACGCAACCTGTCTAGATTCTTTAACTGATAGTTACAGTGTCGTGTATGTGGGGGAGAAGGGGAGAGTCCATTCACAGCTAGTCACGTATTCAGACGGCACGGCAAATGGCAGTATAAAGCTCACGTTAACTCGACACAAAGGTTAGGTGAGGAGGAGAGTACACTTCGCAAACACTAATCACACGTTGAAGCCACTTAGCACAACAATGGGAAGTAAATAGCAAGCGACTACCCCCACTGTATGATGTTCATTAGTGTGCTGCATATAAGCTTTCTGATGCGACTTAATTTTGTCTGCCGGTAATCGGTTTATTTGAACGACTCTACAATTCCGAAACCGACTGAAATTCTGCCGGTAGAATAAATCGGCGAGTTTCAGTTGCGTTTCGGGTACATATATTACTGATCGTTCAAAAACTATTTACCGGCAGAAAATTAATCGGTTTAATATTCAGCCGGCCAGAATTTTAGATCTCATGAACAGACCCAATAGACACGACAGCACTAATTAATCCTGTTAACAACGAGCAATAGACCACAGGCTTATATGCAATGTTCAAAAGAAAACGAAAGTTGCAAAGGAACAACATTGCCCCATTACCCCAGTGTGCTCATCGGGAACTTTGCATAACGAAGCATCGCGGTAATCTACATCGTACTTTAGAATTCGAATGATATCTAAGCTATTTGTTTTTTATTTAAAACAACCCGGGTTTGTAGAAATTTCATCGGGCCGAAGATGAAATCTCGTTTCGGTCATCGCGTGCGTCGATATTCCCATAAGATCGATGCCTATGCGGATGCCGAGAATTGTCTCGGCATTGCACCTGTATATTCCGCTCTATTTCCGATATCGGATTTTGGGCCCATTAATCGCTACATATACGGTTATCCACCTGTTTTGTTCGCTTTATATTCGGATTTTGGCCGAATTAATCGCTACATATGCCGGTCATCCCACCTGTTTTGTCGCTTTATATACGATATCGGATTTTGGCCGATTAATCGCTACATTGCGGTGTCCCACCTGTTTTTGGTCGCTCTATATTCGCAATAGGACTTGAGACGATAAGCCCGATTAATTTACAATCTAAATCAGTCGTATGGAAAGAAATTATACCGCTAACCCTACACACGCTTTTCATAGTACCTGAACTACAACCAGTGCTAGGCCAATTAAACATTGTGTTGAAAACGACGACAGCATTCATTTCAATAACATCATATTACAAAAAATACATTATGAAATCTAGAAATGCGCGACTACACAATCTATATCAACAATCATCTGGATTTTTCTATACTAAAAACTAAAAATGTTCGGCATAACAAGGGTTCCAATATGATGTTTAGGCGAAATTGTTCGATTCAAACTTTCCTCCAGTAATTCGTCCTTCCAGTTGCAGCTCTGGCGACTCCTAGCTCGTTGGTTGTGGCAGGCAAATGCTTCCACCAGCAATGGCTTTGGCGGGAGAAACTTGTTCGACACGGGGACTGTCGCCTCCTTCACCTTCCTCTGCCGCGGTACAGTTGCATCTTCAAAACATTTTCTCGTCACCTCTTTCATCGTATTTCATTCCCAATTTTCTCTTCTCTGAGGGAATCTGAAATAAAGATACGATGATCAGTAGTGTTATGGTAATGAGTTAACGAATGTTTGTTTCCCAGTAGGGAAACACAGGTAAAAAACATTTAGATAAGCCTTTTGCTGCTGAGTGATTGTCTTCGACGGCTGGCTGGTGTTACCCGACCCCCGTCCCGCGGTAGAGGACGTTTCGATAGACTTACGCTGCTTTGTATCATAAAAGAAACAATGCTGCAGCACGCGAAAATTTACTTGTACTCGTATGTGACTAGCTAATGACTCATAAACTTTGTTGGCCTCATACTGTCTAAAGTGTTTCGACTATTCGTCGTCGCACGATGACATGACACACTCGCAGCTCCCCCCCCCCTCCAATAGTGAACCATGATTATACATACCGGTGCTTATACATATTTACTTCAGTTGACCAGTTGATCGGGAGCGAATTTATGTTTTCAGAAGCTGATGTGCAAGCTCCGTTTATTTTTTATGGTCGATAATTTACAATAGAAGCAATAACAAGTACTTCGGGCGCCTTGACGAGGGCGAGGTTGCTACATGGCACCGGATATGCCGACTCTCTCCGCCACATTAAACACTTACATTTTATTGTAACCACAGATCAGGATCCTCCCACCCTCTCCCCCCCCCCAGCCCCCCCGATGCGACCACAAGGCTCCAGCTATACTCTAATAGCTTTCACTTATGATTCGGCTACCCAGCGCTCAACCTGTTCATGTCTACTATTCTATCGGACGGTTCAATGCATTCTGAAACAGAAATATGTTGAGTTCTATTTTTTTTACAACTTGTTTCAGGGAATGTCAAATATGGTAACAGAGATTGATCGTTCATTTTTCATCAGTTCAAGGCATTGAATTGGAGCTTAAAACAATTTCATTTTTTTAACTTATTAAATATTTGAATATTACTTTTAATCCCATATCAAGCCTTGTGACATGAAAAGACGTGCCAAGTTTTAAGTTCAGATTGAGATATATGAAAAATCACAGATTGATTAAGCCCACTGACTCCCTCTCTTTAAAGAGATTCAATACTAATCTTTGCATGATGCTATCCTCTGCTATGATGAAGACCTGACAAAAATCAACATATCGCATACTTTTAATCGTCTGCATGCAGTTCCCAGTTGTCCAGAGCTTTAACTCTATAAGATTCTTAGAGCCAAACTTAAACGATTTTACTTATGCTCGTAATAAATCAATAGGAAATTTAAAAATGTATTCATAAAACATTTTAATGCATTTATTCAAAAATATTGTGCTATTCATTTTTTATATAGATCAGACTATCTTATATTTACTTATGGTAGGCTAGCGACACAAAGAAAATTCCAAAACGATTCTTAAACGCTCCTCAGTTAATTGCCGACCCCCAATCTGGAAAAATAGAAACAGTGTATTGTGGATTAAATAGAACCGGCGCTTTAGTGCACTGACACCTTCTGTTGTTCCGAACCGCGGGCTCGACCCCTCTCACCCCGCCCCCACGGGCCCCGGGGGGCTTAGGATAAAACATCGTTCGATGCCCAAGCTATAAATAAACCACATACCGGCAATAAAAGCGTGTTCTTTATGAAGTATTCAGACATTTGGGAGGAGCTGGTGTTTTGGTGGTTGCTGCCTAGGCAAAAAACACGAGCTGCCATTTTATGAAAACAATTCGGAAAATTGTCCACCACTGTAGTTCATAAATTTCAATCCTAAATTTTCTGTCTATACCAGGTAACGATGATGTATAAGATCATTTTCATCAGTTCAAGGCATTGAATATAAACAGAAAAAAGTTTGGAGTAGCACGACTAATGTTCAAGACCACCTGATACATCGATGACTTATGTAATCTTCAATTACAAGCGCTCTTGGACAATTATTCCAAGTATGTATTCCAGATAGCTTAGAAGCTAACAGATGCGGAATTGCGTGACTTATATCTCTCTTAAGCAGATTATCTTGACGTTAAGCTAAAAGTTACAGCACTGGCCTTAAGACTGCTGATATCACAAAGTGGACGACTTTCAACTTCCAGTTACACTTTTGAATCTCTGAGAATGCACACAAAATTGGAGTTAAACGTTTTCAGCAGTCAGTCTCATATGGTGCATCTGTCCCTCATTAGAAGATTTCGTCATGTAAATCGAGAAAAGTTTCAGATTACAAGATAAAGAGATAAAGCAGCAAGGAAATTACCAATCATCCGCAGTAAGAGCACTGCATAGGACATGACAAGATTCTGAGAAAATTCGTGACTTTATGCCGCTCCTAAACAAATTTCCAATGCACGCTTGATGATGATCGAAACCTCTAAGCAAACGAAAATATGGCAAGAAGTTGATTCAAATCCTTCAACACAACAAATTTATCGACTTTGACATTGAACTACCGATTATAACTACATGTATGACCCGATTGGATTCCGTCCGTCACTCCAGACTTCCAGTCTATACACTGTCCTTTTTGCACGATTTGTGACAAATCTTTCTTGCTTGTCAATGCCATAACAGTTCGATATAATTTGTAATTATTTTATTTTCAATTGCCAATTATCTTTTTATTCATGTCCTTTTTATCCTTATTCTGAATTTTTATCCGCTATTAGTTCAATTACATCCGTAATTTACTTATTTATTTTCAAATTGATTATTATGTATGATTTTTCTTCAGTATGAATATGTTACCGTATTCATATAATTAATCTTTTTCATTTTCATCGTACATTTATTTACTGTTTCTTTGCATTAACATTTAGCGTCAGTGTCATTGAGTCTGTACATGATGGATGCGCAGGGCCCACTCAAACAGGTCTGAAGGCGTTTCAGGATTTAGGGGCCCGATACGCGAATCCTGGGTCGAGTTCCTTCCGAGTTCGTAGACTCTCGTTTTGCTGAACTTTTGAAAGATTCTTTAACATCTGTAGAGAACGAACATTGGCGTCCTTGTCGGATTTTCATAACTTTATCTTATCTTAATCTCAAACACGTTCTCTCTTATTAATCAAATCAACTGCAGGGAGCACTTTAGCTCCCCGGCAGATGACGGATCTGTGCGGTGTTAATTTTCAAATATTGCATTATTGAATGTAATAATGATATGCTATCTTCCAGATTCATTAAAATCATCGAAATTATCAAATTACATTACAACGTGTTACTTATATAACATGGATTATAACATATAATTTAGTTATTATATTGCATATTATAAATATTAGTATATCATCATTGCATTTATTTATATACATCATTATTGTAAATTAGGCAATTATATAACTGAACTTTATAATGTACTGTGTTTTTACTTTGCATTGACATTTTCAGACTTTATTATAATCTACAATTAACAAAAGAACTATTACTGATACTTCTGTTAGTAAATTGAAATATTATATCGATAGATGTATTTTTTGAACTTTCAGAATATCACCTGCATTTACCTCCTGAAATAATCTGATATTGAATAGGACATGTACGAAGAGACAAGGTTTAGCTTTTTCGAAGAATCTACAGTATATGATCAAAATTTCGTTCCCTAAAACACACCTGATATGAATGCAATTTATGAATATGACTTGATAATTATATCTATAACAAAATAATAGGCCTACAATTTATCATTGAAAACATAGGCATCACGATTAGAGAGTTTCACAATAATATTTCATTTTGGCATTTTTACTATTTTTGAAATTGCTTCTGGCTTTTACAGCATTATAAAATGCGGATTTTTGACGAAACCTGTCGAGACTTCTAATTAACGAGACTGGAACAGGCAAACATTTACAAAACACAAATCATCGATTCGTTTGAACCTAATATTGGTAACGAGAATAGACATGTGCCGTATACACTGTACATGTAAAAATTGCAATGTAGAATTGTCATAAAATTGCACAAGGCAAATCAACACAACCTATCTTGGGGAGTAATATGTCACATCACAGTATCACGTGAGTCAACAAAAATTTCGTGTTCTTTATTCTTGTGAAAGTCAGAGGTATTTTTTTTTTAGAAAAATTAGGATTTTCTAGTACGAATGACTTTTCTTCAAGATATCCTTGAAATACTCCCTCCTCATCATGTGAATTATGTGTTTTATGAATTTATTATTATATGTTTATGTGTTTTTTGTGGAATTATGTGATAAATTGGTGTTTGAAACATAAAATACACATTTTTTCATGTGTTGCATTCGAATTCGTCTCGAGATGGACATCCCCCCGCTTCCATCTTGATAGGATTTTAGATGACATTTTTTTACGAATATATTGTTGTCTTGATATTATAGCTCGTCGATGTGTATATGAGAGTTTATAATCTTAAGTAGGCTGTTTTCTTTTCTTTTTATCAAAGAATGCTTTAATTGGATACGATTTAGTATATATAAATAATGCCAGAAATTGTTTCAAGGCAGCTGCCTCCCTACTCCCATGTTTAACCTTTCCACCATGCTAGATTAGTGATGTTCCGTCACGGTCCCGCGAAAAACACTCTCGCTCTCCCGCCGTCAGTAGACCCACCAATATGAGTACAAATACAGTTACTTGTACAAATACTCAATTGGTATGGCCACCACTAAGATTTCCGAGTTAAGCATGAAAAATTGGGTATAGGTTATGTTGTACATTTGATAAGAAGATCAGCAATTGCAAAATATAAGTTTATTGCAAAAGGTATTATAACACGTTAACCGATGATAGTTACGTACCGAAGGGGAGAGTCCATTCACAGCTAGTCACGTATTCAGACCACGGCAAATGGCAGTATAAAGCCTCAACGTTAACTCGACAACAACAACAGACGCACATTGAACACTAATCAGTCAGCCACGCAAAACAATGGGGCTGTTCAATAGCTAGGATACAATTCTGCCGGCTGAATAAGCCGACTTAATTTTCTGCCGGTAAATGGTTTTTGAACGACTCTACAATTCCGAAACCGACTGAAAATTCTGCCGGTAGAATAAATCGGCTGAGTTTTCAGTTGCGGTTTCGGTACATATATACTGTCGTTCAAAAACTATTTACCGGCAGAAAATTAAATCGGTTTAATATTCAGCCGGCAGAATTTTAGCTAATGAACAGCCCCAATAGACATCGACAGCACTAATTAAATCCTGTTAACAACGAGCAATAGACCACAGGCTTATATGCAAATGTTCAAAGAAAACGAAGTTGCAAAGACACAAATTGCCCATACCCCATTGTGCCTCATCGGGAACTCTTGCATATCCGAAGCATCGGTAATCCTACATCGTACTTAGAATTCGAATGATATCTAATATTTGTTTTATAAAACAACCCGGTGGTAGAAATTTCATCGGGCCGAAGCATGAAATCTCGTTTCGGCATCGCGGCGTCGATTTCCCATAAGATCGATGCCTTGCCGATGCCCGAGAATTCGTCTCGGCATTGCACCTGATATTCCGCTCTATTTCCGATATCGGATTTTGGCCCATTAATCGCTACATATACGGTATCCACCTGTTTTGTCGCTTTATATCGGATTTTGGCCGATTAATCGCTACATATGCGGTATCCCACCTGTTTTGTCGCTTTATATACGATATCGGATTTTGGCCGATTAATCGCTACATGTGCGGTGTCCCACCTGTTTTGTCGCTCTATAATCACTATAGGACTTGAGACGATAAGCCGATTAATTTACAATCTCAATTCATTCCGTAAAAAAATTATACCGCAACTTACACACGCTTTCCTAGTCCTGAACTACAACCTGTGCTAGGCCAATTATCTTTGTTGAAAACGAAACAGCACATTCATATAACATCATATTACAAAAAATACATATGAAATCTAGAAATGGCGCACTACACAATCGATATCAACAATCAACTGGATTTCAATTCTAAAACTAAAAATGATCGGATAACAAGTCCAATATATTATAGCGAAAATGTCGATTCATCCTTCTCCTCCAGAACATCTCGATCCTTCCAGTGCAGCTCTGCGACACCTAGCATCGATGGTGTGGCAGGCAATTGCTTTTCCACCCGCAAATGGCTTTGGCGAGGAGAACTTGTTCGAACCCGGACTGTACGCTCTTCTCCTCCCTCTGCCGCGGTCAGTTGCCATCCATCAACATTGTTCTCCATCACCTCTTCAATCGTCTTCTCATATCCCAATTTTCATCTTCTCTTAGGGAATCTGAAAATAAAGATACGTAAATCAGTAGTGTATGTAATGATAACGAATGTGATTGTTTCCAGTGGGAAACTCAGAAAAATACAAATAGATAAGCCTTCGCTGCTGAGTGGATGGTCTTCGACGGCTGAGGCTGTGTTTACCTTGGACCCCGTCCCCGGATAGAGGCGTCTTCGATAGACTTACCGCTGCTTTGTATCATAAAAAGAACAAATGCTGCATGCGGAAAATTACATTTGACATCTATGTGACAGTTAATTTATAGAAATAAACTTGAGGTCTACTGTTAAAGTTTGCTAATTCGTCACGCGATGACATGACCTTCAAAACAAATAGATGAACATGCATTATACATACCGGTGCTTATTCAAACTAATACTTCATTTGACCAGTCTGATCCGGGAGCGAATTTATGTTTTCAAAGACATGATGGCAAGCTCCGTTTTATTTTATTGTCGATAATTTACAATAGAAGCAATAACCAGTACATCGGCCCTTGAGAGGGCGATGCACTTAAACACTAAACAAATTTAATACAGATCAGGAGTGAACAGGACTTAAAAAATTTCACTTATGAATTCGGTCAACTTGGACCCGCATCATGTCTACTATATATCGGGAGTTCAATGCATTCCTGAAACAGAAATATTGTTTGAGTTCTATTTTTTTTTACCACATGTTTCAGAATGGTAAATATGGTAACGAATTGATCGAATCCATTTTCATCAGTTTTCAAGGCATTGAATGATAGAGCTTAAAAATTTCATTTTTTTAACTTATTAAATATTTTGAATTAACATAATCCAAACAAGCCTTTGTGGACATGAAAAGAACGTGCCAAGATTAAGTTCCAATAAAATGAAAAATCATGAATAAGATAAAATTAAAGAGATTCCCAATACCTAATCTTTGATGAATGGCTATCCTCTGCTATGAGAAGACTGACAAAATCAACATTTCGCATACTTTTAATCGTCTGCATGCAGTTCCAGAGTCCTGAAGCTATACTCTATAGATTCTTAGAGCAAACTTAAACTATTTTACTTATGCTTCGAAAAACATCAATAGGAAATTTTAAAAATGTAATTCCTAAACAATTTAAAAGCATTCTATTCAAAAATATGAGCTATTCATTTTTACTATAGAACAGACTATCTACTATTATAACTATGGTCAGGCTAGGAAAAAGAAAATTCCAAAAGATTTATCGCTCCTCCAGTTAATTTGACCATCTGAAAAATGAAGTGTTTGTGATTAAAATAGCCCGCTTAGTGCCACTGACACTTCTGTTGGGCTTGATAAAACATCGCTTCGATGCCCAAGCTTAAATAACCACATAACCGGCAATAAAAGCGAGTTCGTAATGAGTATACAACATTTGGGAGCTCGTGTTTGGTGGTTGCGCCTAGGCAAAAAACAACGAGCTGCCCATTTATGAAAACAATTCGGAAAATTGTCCACCCCCTGTAGTTTCAATAAAATCAATCCTAAATTTCTGACTATACAGGTAACGATATTGATAGATCATTTTCATCAGTTCAAGGCATTGAATATAAAACAGAAAAAGATTGGAGTAGCACGACTACTGTCCAAGACCACCAGATACATCGATGACTTATGTATCTTCAATTACAAGCGCTTGGACAAAATTATTCCAAGTATCTATCCAGATAGCTTAGAAGCTAACAGATGCGGACTTGATAATAAAAAAGCAGATTATCTTGACGTTAAGCTAAAAGTTACCAGCACTGGCCTTAAGACTGCTGTATATCACAAAGTGGACGACTTCAACTTTCCAGTAACACTTTTGACATCTCCTGAGAATGCACCACAAAATTGGAGTTAACGTTTTCAGCAGTCAGCTCATATGGTCGCATCTGCTCCTCATTAGAAGATTTCGTCATGAAATCGAAGAAAAGTTTCAGATTACCAAGATAAAGAGGATAAAGCAGCAAGGAATTACCAACATCCGCAGAAAGAGCACTGCATAGACATGACAAGATTCTGAGAAAATTCGGACTTTATGCCGCTAAACAAATTACTGCACGCTTTGATGATGATCGAAACCTTTAAGCAACGAACATATGGCAAGATGCATGATTACAAATCCTTCAACACAACAAATTTATCGACTTTGACATGAACTACCGATTATGACTACATGTATGAAAGATTCCGGATTCCTTGACTCCAGACTTCCGTACACTGTCCTTTTGCCGATTGTGACAAATCTTTCTTGCTTGTAATGCCATAACAGTCTCGATTATAATTTTGTAATTATTTATTTTCAATTCAATTATCTTTTATCATGTCATTTTCATTTATTCTGAATTTTTTCCGCTATTAGTTCATTATCATCGTAATTTCTTATTTATTTTCAATTTGATTATTATGTGATTTTTCTTCAGTCTGAATAGTTACCGCTATTCATAATTAATCTTCTTTCATTTTCATCGTACATTTTATTTACTGTTTCATTTGCATTAACATTTAGAGTCAGTGTCATTGAGTCTGTACATGATGGATGCGCAGGGCCCCACTCAAACAGGTCTGAGCGTTCAGGATTTAGGGGCCGAAACGCGAATCCTGGTCGAGTTCCTTCCGAGTTCGTAGACACGTTTTGCTGAACTTTTGAATGATTCTTAACATCTGTAGAGAACGAACCATGCGTCCTTGTCAGGATTTCATAACTTTATCTTCATCTTAATCTCAAACACGTCTATCTTCTTACTCAATCACAGCAGGGAGACTTAGTCGGCAGATGACGGATCTGTGCGGTGTTAATTTTCAAATATATGCCATATATTGAATGATAATAATGATATGCTATAATATTCATTAAATCATCGAAATTATCAAATTACATTACATACGTGTACTTATATAACATGATTATAACATATTTTAGTTATTATATTGCATATTATAATTATTAGTATATCATCATTGCATTATATTTATATCACATCATTATTGTAAATTAGGCAATTATATCACTTAAATTTATAATGTACTGTGTTTTTACTTTGCATTGAATTTTCAGACTTTATTATAATTAACAATTAACAAAAAGAATATTACCTGATACTTCTGTTAGTAAATTTGAAATATTATATCGATAGATGTATTTTTTGATATCTCAGAATATCACCTGCACTTTACCTCCCTGCAATTAATTGAATATTGAATAGGAATGTACGAAAGCAATGTTTAGT